>JAJLRJ010000002.1:51614042-51844042 GCA_024195265.1 Dendrophyllia cribrosa | reverse complement strand
TAAATTCAGCTAGTTAGCATGAGAAAAACATTATTAACATATGAAAAGCATTAAGGTCTGTATCAAAACAAGGTCGCGTCCAGCCTCGCTTCCATTCAAAGGCCATGTCACCAAACACACAACTGTAAAATGGTCTATTAATATATCAAAATTTATATATATGATCGCATTTCGTATTATACGATTTAACTAGTGCATTCCAATCACTTTTAATTTTGGACGCTCTTGGCAATGAGATAGTCAATACCGCAGTCAAGGATACGTAAGGTAGCGTCCGTAGTGCGTTGTTGAACTTGAAGAAAAAACTTGCAGTTTTTCAGTAGGTAGGTCAAGTCTTCAACTCCGTCCGTGATGGACTGGAGCAGCTTCAGCTGAACGCCGTAGCGCACCGCTACTTTAGTACCTAGGCTCTCTATTTCTGTTAGCTCCACGTTCTTCAGGCTGGTTTCGCTTGCTGTAAAATGCAAAATAAATCACATCAGATTAAAGAAGCTACGTCATGGGAAGTTTGACGTTTTTTGGGTTACAAATGTCCCTAAATTAAATAAATGTTTATAGAACGCTATGAGGAAGACATCAAGTGAATGTTTGAAGAGGGAATCAACGGTTATCTGAGTTCTAGCGAGTTTTACAAGGGCGATAAACTCGAACAAATTGGCCCATTTTTTCAAGTTGCAATCCATTTCCATCCTGGCCATCTGCAGCCCAAGACACGTATTTTTACTCTTAGATCACTAGTAGAATAATTTTAAACAAAACTGGACCGTTATTTTTGGGTTTTCACTGATATAAAGATGTCTTTTGGCTTTTTAAAGTAACACAAAAAATGGTGACATAGCCCCTTTAATCCCTTAGCATTCGCTCTCGGGCAAGCGCATGGCGAAGACACCAAGATCAGAGCTAGTAAATGTGGCAAGAAATACTACTGCCGCAGCACGCAACAAGAAAAGAAACATGACGACAGAAACTTCGATACCTGAAAAGTCGATCAGCGGAAAAATGGCTTCCTCTGGGATATTTGTCAGTGCTGTGCAAACCTTCTCCAGCAACAACTTCAACACTGCCGAGCAACAAAGAAAATATGATTTAGCACCACTCCAAAGAGTGGCAAAAATCAAAATTTCATTTTGTCGAATATTGAAAAACAAATGGTACCATGCAAAAGTACTGCCAAGGAGGTTTCATTTGAATGGTCACACCACAGGATTTCGTCCACAGACTCAAAAGTTAAGACTACACTACATGTCTCCATAATTGACTCTGGCAGTGAAAGGGTGAACATTATATCACGGAGGAGAAAGTTAATACAAACCTTTTCCTCTGGCTCTGGTTTTCCCAGATGTCAGCGACTCGCAAAATGTTTTCCGACAGTCCTGAAGCCATTTCAAGCTATCGGAATGAAATAAAGAGAAATTTGATCAGTGAAAACCTTTTTCCAAGATTTTCCTTTTCCTTTAGAAGTCAAATGAATAATAAAGCCACCACCATATACGCAGCCTCAGAAGCTTTGCTGAACACAAGGACAACGATTCTACCACTTGTTATGTGAGATATTAGTATAATTTACTAGCGTTCTATCACGAATGCTGTTCTCTAATTGGCTACGCTACTCACTATCTATTCTGTTGAGTAGAGTGAGTAGCCAAATGGCGGCCGCTTCCTCGCGTTTTCGAAGTGTCTGTGAAGAGTATTTGTTGTTAAGTTTTGAACGTCTAGTAGATTTATATTAAAACAATTTGATTATTCGCACTTGATTTCTATCACGCGATAGAAATCTCGAGCTCATAATCTAATTGTTAAATGGGCAAATGCACAAATGTGCGCGCAACCAAGAGTATTGCTAGTTACCCTCAGCATTATGTCGCAAGAACCCATTTGTACATCTGGGTGTAGCGAGACAATGTCGTGCAAAGTTTATTGTCTGAGAAAACAACGCGACGTTAGAGACCACGCCTCAAAGCACGGACCTTCAGGTTGAAAGTCCGACGCACAAGCCACTACACCATCGCGCCTCTGTACGCCGTGGCCTTCACGCTACAAAATACCAACGCACAAACTTCTACAATATGCTTTCTGCAAGAAGGAAAATTCAAGTTACCTGTCTGCTGACATTGGCTCACTACTCTCCAAAAACTCCAAAAGAGTATCACCTGCAAAGAAAACGTCAACAGCTCTTCAATACTCACTTGGGTAAATCCGAGCTAAACATTCGAAAGGCTTCCCATTCGTATTAAACAATCAGAAATTACCCGAACACTTGCGAACATTACCGAGTGCTAGCACAGCTTGTAACGTACCGAAAGTTATGAATTTGCAGTTATTTATATTTGCGGTGTAGTTTTAAGCGGAGGAGGGGAGAAGAGTTTTTTCCTTGGGGGGGGGGGGGGGGGGGGGGCCTCGCAAAAACTATTTCCTGTTAACAGTTCCGTCAATATAACAGTTATCAAGGTAATAATATACATGAGAAAATTTCTTAATTCTGATTGGTTAAAACAGACTGCAGCTTTCAAGTAACACGAGTGCAAAAATGTGTAACACGAATGCAAAGTTGTAACACGAATGAAGATTACAAATTGGTCCTGATTGGCTTAGAAACAAAAGAAACCAACGAAGATAGAGCAGTTTTCAATTGAGTGTCGTACAGTGTAAAACCAAAACCAAAGTAATTACTCTGACCAATCACAACAGTCGTAAACAATCCAATGAACCAATCAGAGCTCGAAGCAATTACATGTCGGCGGCGCCAAGCGCGGGAAAATGCGTGCGAGCAAGTCACGACTGGTTTTGGTTTTACTTCTGATTGGTCGAGAAAGTGGCGCGAGATTGGTTAGTCAATCACAAAGCGTAGCAATGTAAACCAAAGCAATTGTGTAATTACTTTTGACACTCAATTGAAAACTGCTCTATTGGCAACATATTGGCTGCGGCCGCACTAGAGTAGTTAACCCGGTTATTTGCAATTAATTAATTAATTAAAATTAACTGGTTTAACAAAATTCCTGATGCGGCTGCGTATTTTTGGTATTCACCGAATTTTAACCGTGTTAGCGGTTCCCATGGAAATTAATTAAAGAACAATACATTTTTTTAACCGGGTTAGGTTTATTTAAACCACCTCGCTAGGTAGTTTAGTGCAGGTTAACTTTCCCGATCTGTCAATCATCTTCGCTTACGCGGTAATTTTTGGCTTCCTGTTGAATTCGTAGACCTTCGTAGGGACGACTTTCAATTTCAAATAGAGAAAGGAAAACCGTCGTGTGTTTATGTTCTCCACAAAACCTATAATTTGATCATTTGACGAAGTTGTTTTGCAGGGAATAACAATATGTAAAATGCACGTGCAGAGGCATTGTTTTCGCTCATTAATCGTATTGTTTTGTGCAGCTCTCGTTAGCAAATGATAACATGATCTCTCACGTTCAATGTTCAACCTTCTGAAGTGCGGCCGCTCAGAAAAATAAACTCGGTTATTTTATTACAAACACTTTTTCACCGAGTTATTTTAATCGGGTTATTTTAACCCGGTTACTAAAAAAAATAACCCACTCCAGTTAACTCACCGAGTGCGGCCGCAGCCATTAGGGAGCTTAAGCAACCACGACGCCGACGGCAGCGAGAACGGCACAAAACAATAGGTTTAATGAGCGAAAACAATGCCTCTGCACGTGCGTTTTACATTTTGGTACATTTCTTTGCCGTTCCCTGCAAAACAACAACGTGAACACACGACGGTTAATTTTCCTATCTCAATTTGAACCGGAAAGCCATCCCTTCAAATTCAGCTCCTGGACAATCCAGTCACATTAGACAAACTAAACAAATTGGAGCAACTGCAAAGTAGTTTAAAATAGCGCGAATCCTTTTTTCAAGTGACGTTTTCCTTGGCGTTGCCGTCGTCGTTGCTTAAGCTCCCTATTGTTTTGCTAATTAAACTTTTTAATGCACGTGCAGAACTGTTGTTTTGCTAATTAACTTTTTAATGCACGTGGACTCGTGGAGAACCTGACTGAAGTTTTGCTAATTAACTTTTTAATGCACGTGCAGAACTGTTGTTTCGCAAATTAATCATTTTAACTCACGTGCAAAAATGAATACTCTGTTTTTCGTTCGTTTACCTTCTTCGAATGCTGTCATCTTGGAAATTTGTTCAACTGGAAGATAGTCCTTTGGTGGAGGATAGGAGGAAAACAGAGGCCAAGGATATGGATTGTCAACATCCTGCAACAAGACGAAATGAAATGAGTGGAAGAATACATAATAGGTGGTTTTCATGTTACGTCATCGCCGCCATGCTGGTGGACATAAACAATAGTTCTCTCATTAGCTCCTTTTGTTCGTCCACCAGCATTTGTTCGTTTCACTATTGTTATCTATGTCTCTAGAGATTGGTTGCAAACCACCTATTACCGAGTTGCCTTTAGCCTCTCTATCAAAGCGAGGCTAGGTGCGAAACCTTTCATATGAAAATGAGTTTTCATTCACATGCAAATAAAACTTATTTGCATGTGAATGAAACCTCATTTTCATATGAAAGGTTTCGCACCTAGCCTCGCTTTGATAGAGAGGCTAAAGGCAACTCGGAAATGGCCTATTGAACAGATGACGAACGTAAATGAAAGAGCGATTAAATGAACGAATGGCTTGTGAACGAAATGTGAGCGAACAAACGAACATTAATAAGAACAAACAATGAGGAAAGAATTGAATGAACGGAGGAAAAAGTTGCATATGGACCACAACATAGAACAAACGTAGCAAGCAAACAAATAAACAGTGATCACTTGTTTACGGGGGAGAGCGAAGGCGAGGACCTGTTCGCAGGTTGACATACAATCAATCAAACGTATTATCGAACAAATGGAAAAACAGAGAGGTGAACAAATATAGAAAAAGAAAAGGAATGTAAAGTTGTCCAAAGATTGATCACAGTTTAAGGGCACTTAATCTTACCTCAGTTAAGGTCCTACCAGGTATAATCCTCTCTGATGCGCCTCCAACAAGATACGTTTTTACTAAGATATGATTCCTTTCTACAGAGCACATGTCGATAATATAGTCCTTGCTGAAAATATACAGAAGGCAGAAACAAAACTAAGTTCGCCTGTTATTTCAACATTCCCTCGAATAATAGACGGGGTTGTCGACTGATTACTCTCTTCAGGGATCCCAAAAAGGGCGATCATTCGAGGGAGGCGATCACTTCAAACATTGCACGCTCGAATTTTGGAGGGGTGGGCTATTATTCAAGGGGCGGCTATCATTCGAAGAAATGCGGTATGCATAACCCTAACCCTAAAACAGAAGTGCAATGCTTACTCATTTCCTCGAACAGGGCTCATTCAGCTTTTAGGAGGTTTATACGCAACGAGAACGTTAATGTCCCGGATGTAACGGTCAGCAAGCTGGGGGCGAACATCACGAATAGGAAGGTTATTTCCATCAAGCTGGGGCTTGATGCAACGACATTACAACACGCGACAACTGGGAAATCTGAGAAGTGGAAAGTTATTAATAGTTAATAATGCGAGTCTTACCCATTGTCCAATCTGTTGTCCAGTTGAGACTGAAGAAGAAGCTCTTGAAAGCGGTAGCGACACTCCAGAAACAGAAACGTATCCAGGCATGAACATAGGACGCTTAACACTCTGGGGAGAGGAACAACAAATGCAACTGAGAGCGATTAAAGGAATAAGCTTTGCATTGCCAAGGACTGCAAAACTCAGTTGAAGCATTAATCTCGTTCTCTTTCGTACATTTTTGCCCAGTAAAGACCAAAGAAAACACGGCCTCTGGGTACAAGAATGTATTTTAGCACCCAAAATGCGCGTGCGTAAAACACGAGAAAACAAATGATCCTCTGTGACTCTAATTTATGCCTGCGACAACCTCGTTCCTAGGAACATGGAAACTTTCAGTGATGACGTATGCTGCTAAAATTCGAGTGGTGACCTGACTAATAAATATAGTTAGGCTTGGCCTAACAGCGTTGCCCTCTGAAGACCCTCGGAACAAGCTTAACTAAGATGAAACTTAACTTTGGTGAAAGGTCGGAATTAAGATTGACGACCTGGCTATTTTTCAATTTAAGCAATTCTCAAAAACAGTAAGCTTAAGCTTGTTACCCGACCGTCTGCACAGTACATTTAGACCGTACAAAAGTTCACAAAAACAACTTTTTCTCCGTCTAGAATAACTATTACGACTATTTTCCGAATAAAATACACTTGTTGCTTGTCACAAAATGCCCGAGAAACTGATTTGAAAACCAAAATTGCAAAAATACACAAACATATTTGCATAAGGCGACGGAGTATAAAATCTAAGTCTTGTTTTGTTTACATAAAATCGCTTTTCAATCTATGTAATGAATGAACAAACACATAAAAATGGACAACACAATCTTCTTTCGAAAAATTTTATTCAAATCTCCATTAGTTTATGTTTAAAAGCAAAACGCAAAACGCGCATCGAGGCCGAGCCGTGTCTTCGATGAAATTCAAGAAATTAATACAACTGATCATGAATTTAAGCTACACGTTTAAAAACAATTCTCCAAAACTAACGAGAACGCAAACAAAAAGTCAATCACAGATTGACATCAAGATAAATTCCCATCGAAAAATGTAATTTGTTTTACCTTTAAGTCCCTCCGGCGACTACTGTGCTTGGAAATTCTTTAAATCTCCCCTTTGATGCTGAAATCCGTAAAACAAACCCATTTGGCTAGTCCTGCGCGACGGAGCTACCTGCGCGACGGCGGCGGAGGGCGGGGGCACACGCGCGCCCGCGAAACATTCCGCTAGCCATGACCATGAAAAATGACGGGCTAGGTTCTATGAGTATGGGGCTGCGCAGCCGGGCCTTCGGCCCGGCGAGTGCTCCGCTATGAACACGTAGCAGCTTGTTTACTGTGAGGTTGTTTACTAAAATACCTGAGTCCAAAGTGATGCGACTGTTCAAAGTTGAACAGGGAATGAAACTTCTCTTCTGAGTCGATCATTATGAATCGATCCACAAAATCCTGTTGGGCAAAGAACGATGTGTTAGTGCCAAAAAAAAAAAAAGCTGTTTACGAGGAGTATGAAACCCATCAAGAGTGACCATTCCAATGACGGCAGTTGCTTATCTATACAGTGCAAGATGGTTGACTTTGAGAGCGTGGACGAAATATTAACCGTGAAGTGTAAGCATTCAAATGAAGCCTACCGAGCGGTTGTTTACTTTCGAGTCTGTGGATGAAATGTTACCTGTGACCATTTTAATGAAAGCCAATGTGGTCCTGTTTATTATGCTGTACAATGTGGTTCTAGCTATTGAGACTATGGATGAAATCCTAAGGTGTGACCATTCTAATGAAAACCATTGAGCAGTAAAGTTGAATCCCGATAATTCGAACCCTCGATAACTCGAACCTCTCGCTAACTCGAACCAAACTTTTTTTCCCTTGGCTAAAGATTGCTTGCAAATTTACCCTTGATAACTCGAACCTTCGATATCTCGAACGAAATTTCCCTCTCCCCTGGAGGCTCGAGTTATCGGGATTCTACAGTACTTTACCGTGGTACTGTTTATTATGCTGAACATATAGATTACTTCATGGGCAGTGCGGGCGTACGGTATTTAAAGTGGTTCTAACTTTTGAGTCTGTGGATCAAAATGGTAAAATGAAATGAAAGTGTAACCAATCATTTGAAATCAAATGATTACTTCTTTCCTATGGTGCTTTGTTTAGGATAGAAGTTAAAATTAAGCTTTGATCTATTTTATTTGAATTTATTCTCTTTGGACACTTCGTGCCTCCTTATAAGGAACATTTTCGTCACATGATCATAACTAGCTCGAAATCGCACGTGTTTTTTGACAGCGTTTCAAACGGAGCAAATGATTGTGTAATCGCCTTCGTTCTGGCACAGAATGTGAGTAATTTCAATCTTCGATGTCAGTTTCGGTTACACTTTATGTTTATTTGTTATTTGCTTTATTTTCGTTTAGTTTTCACCGTCTATGACCACGTCTGTAAGTATATCACTTATGTCGAATCACGCATCACTGTAAAGTCGCAAGTGGCGATTTAAGTGAAAGAAATGTCCTTGACGCAATGAATTACTGTGCCGACCGCAACAGCTGTTTGTTTTTTTAAACAACATATGTAAATGTGGAACTTAGCTACCATACTCACCATAATACAGACAGGTGGACAGTATGCTTCTCTGCTAGTAATGGTCTCTTCTATCTCAGAACCGGAAGTGGAAGGGCGGTAAGCATCAGCTAGGACTTCATAAACAGCAGGAAATGCTGACAATATGCTCAGAAGATTGTTTAGAGACTAGGATAACAAGAAGGACACATACAGTGTCAATGAAAAGCGTCAAGACAATTGGACAGATGAATGCGTCGATGATATGTTCTGTTAGATGCTCAAGAAAAACGAGGTATTTTTTTCACAATTTAAGTTTTGAAAACTCTTGCGTATAGATGGTTTACGGCGGCCATGTTGCTGAACAGAACAATGGAATTGTCATCCTTCGGGAATAAAACTCTATTTTTATGCAAACGATTTCTATTGATTCTGTCCACCAACGTGGCCGCCGTGAAAACCATCTATTCTTGGTGTTAGCAATCCACCGTAAGAAAAAAGATGGCGGCTGTTCATTTTACCACAATACCTTGCGGACCTAACACAGCACATAAGGCACAAAGAAAGCCAAATTTTTAAAATATTTGTTCCAGTACTAAGGACAATGTGTAGACTAGGTTTGAAGATTTTATAACTTTTCTTTACATTTTTATGAACGTTGTTAAGGTTTTTGTGCGCTAAGAACTATGGGTAAATGTACCAGTCGCCATCTTTTTTCCTACCGAGGATTGCTTCAACCTCGTTCCCAGGGTCCTCCTCTTCCCGCCCCCCAAGAGCGAGAGAGGAAAGACCCTAGTCTGGTCTGGTCACGTGTCTCCTCTCTCGCTCTTGGGGCGCGGGAAGAGAAGGACCCTGGGAGCGAGGTTGGTCCTCAGGGTCTTCTCCGCTTTTTCAAATTCAAAATGGCGGGGCGGACGAAGAAATCCCTGAACAAGATTGCCAAGAAACGTGGCGTATTTATTTCCAGTGATTGGCAGCCGTGTTTGTTTTCTGGCAATCTGAAACCTTTGTTCAAACGAAACGAAACGAAACGAAACGAAACGAAGACATTTCATCGTGTGAAAAGATTTAAGGGAAGATCACAAACCTTGTTGTATGTTCTGCTATCGATGCTGTCCACGTGCTTAATTCTGGGAGGGGCGGGTCTCCTATCCTGACCGCTTTCAAACACTGTCCAAATATCACTCACCAGTCGCTTAAGAAACCCTGTCGAGATCAAGAGTGAAGCAACAATTGAATAACAATCCCATATCTTCGGCCACGCTATCTATGGTTGCCTTAAACAACAGTTTTCGATTCCAAAATGTTTATGGAATTGTAGAGAGTTTAAAACTACACATCTGGGAAAAATGTTGAAGCGCAAGCGCATTTCGTTCAAGAGTTATACGCGAACGAGTATTAGACATTTTTAGTAAAAAATGTATGGAGCGGCCATCTTGGTGCCCCACTTAGGGACACCAACATGGCGGCCAAAAATTCAAAGCCTTGATTACACCAAAAATCTCATCACAAAATATTGTATTCACAATAAGTGCCATTCAATCGGCTTATAAGCATCTTAAATGCAAAATAATTTTCAACTGGTTCAATTTTGTTTATTTTTTTAACGCCGGGCTTATCTGAAATAGCGTGACGAATTGTGTGACGCATTTAAAATCGTTATGAATCGGAAGCAAAACATCTTTAAAACCTGAAACTTTTTGTGAAAGATTAGAACAGTGATATCCACATACCATGTTAAAAAAAGCTTTGTAAGATGTATACGTTAGATTTTGAATTTTTATGACGTCATGTACAAACACTCTATATTCAAGATTCTCACCTTTGTTTTCCAGTGCAACCATACCGGGAGCTGTAGCGGCAATTTGTGTCACCATTACTCCGTAACCAAACTTTTCACACTTGCTAACCTGCGAACAAAATAAATACATGTTTTATATTGAACTACAATGCTGGCCAAAAGACCTTGGGGCCATTTTTTAAAATTTATGTTATTTAATTTTTGCTGTCATAAAATGACGTTTAACGGCTTTTGTTCACGTGTTATTCGCCCTCCCCACCCGAAGCAATGCTTAAGATTATTCATTATTCTGAACTCATGAGCTCAACATTGTAAGGTGAGGAATGGGGACAACACGGGTATTTCTCACTGGTTGTCAATTGAGTGTCGTAAAACCAAAATCAAAACCAAATTAATTGCTCTAGCCAATCACGACAGACGCAGACAATCCAATGAACCAATCAGAACTCAAAGCAAAGACATGCAGCCAGCGCCAAGCGCGGGAAAATGAGTGCGAGCATGCAATGATGATTGACATGGTTGAGGAGGTGGCGCGAGATTTTTCAGCCAATCACAATGCGTAGTACTGCAAAATCAAAGCAACTGCGAAATTACTTTGGGTGGCACATTAAGACAGTAAATCCACTAACAGAAATCTTGAACAAATCAATTACAAACTACAAGGACAAAGATTAAAATAAGACTGAAGAATAAACTGTATATATATTTAACCTGAAGAAGGCCGAAGATCGAAACGTTGTCAATACATCGCTGGACCAGTTAAAAGTTCAGTGTCTCTTTCGCTCATTTAAACTTACACTCATCTTGTATAACTCATGTTTAGTAGAAATCTACTGGCGTTCTATCACGAATGCTGTTCTCTTATTGGCTACGCTACTCACTATCTATCCTGTTGCAGAAAACTAAAACAATTAGATTATTCGCTCTTGATTTCTATCGCGTGATAGTTGATTCGGGCTTCGCACTCATCAACTATCACACGATAGAAATCTCCAGCTCATAATCTAATTGTTAAATATATACTTGTATATACGTAGCATATAGTAAACAGTAATTTCTGTACCTGTAATTTTTTGTTGTATCTCTCATTCATGTACGCTACACATTCATTCATTTTTCCTGTTTGCTGAAGAAGCAGTAGTCCTTTAGGAGTGCCGGCAAAATTCAACAAGTTGTCGATCAGCGAACTTTCCCAGACCAACCTTAAAAACCACAGAAAAACACTGTTCGGTTAGCAATGGTCACTACGAAGAAATCGTGTCATATATTACAAGCGGTACTAATTAAACAGCAATTCGGCACTAATAGTAGCAAGCAATAACGCCAACATTAAAGATATTATATTGTAGTACAAATTGAAGCATTTTGCAAAGGGCTAAAAAATATATATATTATCTTCCACAACCCCAGTCCCGGTTCACTTTGAAATACCAACTTTTCAGCGAAGCGGCATACGAGCAACAAAATAAACAAAAGAATAAAGCTTCTTACAGAAGACTTACAGGTCTTCGTCGGGAATAAATTCAGGTGACGTTTCATCGGACGTCAGTTCTGCTTCGGCTGAAGATGCGGTTTCATGTACCTACGTTAAGCAACAATAACATTTAAACTGCTGAGTGAAATAGAAAAGGCTTTCCGTGTTATTACAAAGTTATGGGTAACACGAGTTTAAAATAAAATACGCCAATTGGAAACTCGAGGTGAGTGTTTCCACATGGCTAGAATTTTTCCCTCGATGTATGCGGTAACGGGGTGACATAGTAACGAAGTAACAGGGCAATAAGGTAACAGAAGCCGGTAACTGACAAGGTAACAAGTTAACAAGGTAACAAGGTTACAGAACTAAACGTGAGTGAAAGACCCGTTGCTTCTTGCAATGAAGATCAGCGTCCGGGACGTTTTGTGCAGATTAACTTGACGAACAAACGACGAACTACTACTCTTCTTGTTAAATCGCACCCTTGGAGTTAACATCTTTCCTTGCATATTTAAAAGAAGAAATAAATTTCCAGACGTTTAAAAGGAAGGGGCTTTCAGTCAGCATATTCAGTTATTTCAACGACGTGCAATCATGTCTTTGTGTCTGACTCAACTGATCATTCTCAAATAATATTCCCTTTCGTTTAGTCACTCACAATTGATCAGCTTTCGAGTTGACTTGACAGTATAAAGACTTACTTGTTATGAGCACTGTACTGACATAGCAACGTCACTGGTGTAATTGAGTCCCAGTAAAGCCAGATTTTTTCCGGCCATTTTGCAACAGCTTGTTTTTGTGTAAAGAACATTCGCGCTAATTGTTTATGCGCATCCGCATTGCGCGCGCAATTCATGTCACAAAGCTATGCCACGTCATATCCGAGCGCGCGCGCGCCGTTGCGTTAACTCGTTTGGACAATCGGTGACCCCTCTTTTTGTTTGATAGATCGGTTTCTTTACCAATTTTCCTCTTTTTTCTAAAAATATTAATAATTAAAAAACGGGATTTGCAAATGCCCTCCTTAATTGATAGGATATAACATTAGTTTAAATTATTTATTCACAAGACCCACATATAAAATTTCATTTAGAAAGTTTGTCTTTAGTGAAAACCGAGTTTTAAAAATCTGGATATTTTCCATGCGTCCTATCTCCAAAACGCCTGTGACACCCTAATGTTTTTGAATTTCTGACAGGGGTGGTTTATAATTATCTACAATCGTGGCCAAAACTGTGTGTGAATTGAAAATGAGCGACAATATACGCTCACAAAAATCGCGTTACACTAGTTACAAGTATTTCCCCACACCTCATAAACAATGTTGAAGAACATAAAGCGTAGAAGATGTGTGAGCCATGGTTGACTCCATAAACTCGACATTTTTATATTTCATTGCGTTTGAGGTTTGCGTCAACGCCAAATAAGCCGCCCTGTACATTTTTCAGGGCACCTCTCGGCTGGAAACTGGTACCCACTCCTGGCCGAACGCACTTTTTTAATCTGTGATTAGTTTACTACTACTGTAGTTTATAACGTTTTAATTGGAAAAATGTAAACTGCCTCAAATGTTTCGGCGAGGATCGTAACTGTAGCAAGAGTTAAAAAAAGAGAAAATTTTCACATGAATGTCCTTTTTTAGTGTGTAACAGCAGGAATTGAGTTTTTTCTTCATGCCTTGGGATGTTGTCAACTGCCCAGACACTCACCTTAATCCAGGCGTTAGCCACATGTTGGTGCAGTTCGTAAGGATTGAGTACCATGAGTCCGTCACACGTGTTGTACAGCTGGCGGCAAACGAACACAAACCCAGAAATAACTGCTTTGGACGGAGTTCCTCCGGGAAGCCTGTCAGATAAAGCTTTCTTGGCGAACTGTGCTATGGTATGAGCAGGGGAGAACCTGAATAGCAAAAAGGAAAACAGAAGAGTTGTTAGAAATTTGAAATTATCGACATGATTTATTCATTCTATGGGTTGAAGACCCATCTTGATGAATTAACAAAAGGCCCGGGCACTCTCAATTTAGCAATTGCTTATAGGGAATTGCCAAATTGCATCACTTCGTTTGTATTATCCCTGAAACTGTTGCATGTAATATTGAGCACTTCGTAACTGGGCTCACGGGAAACGCTGAATTTTGTTACCCACAGCCCTGCCAACCAACGCAATTTTGGGAAGGGCTAAATACTGCAACAGCTCTAGTGTAGTTGAAGTGGAACGTAATGTCCCAGTATACCCAAGGCAATTAGTTTTAACAGAAGCCGAGTACTCCTGGTTTTAACAACTCCAACACTCAGAGATGCTAATTTGATCAAGACGCAGCACTCTTTGAATTGTTTACGAGGACATTATTCTGAGAGGGGAGTGGCTGTGCTGTATAGTCTAGCGTCCCTGCATCTACCTGCTTCTTTGCCATCTATCCTGGGTTTCTCCGTATAACAACTGTCTCTGCCCAGTTTCTGAGACAGCCAGTGTGGCTAAAACATCAGCTACTAACAGTAATGTAGTCTCGGCTCCAGCACTGTCACAGCTCTCGATACCCTGCATGGAAACAAGAACTACGCTGTAATTATAATGAAAATCTCGTTAGTTAGACCACTCACGTGCCATGAAACTCCCAAGAGTGCCAAACATCAAAATTCAAGAAAAATCTCAATTTCATTTTGTAAAATATTGAAAAATAAATGGGACCATGCAAACGTACTGCGAAAGAGGTTTCATTTGAATGGTCACACCATAGGGTTTCGTTAACAGACTCAAAAGTTAGAACGACACTACATGTCACCATAATTGACTTTGGGAGTGAAAGGGTTAAGTAAACTTGCGGAACTTGCCGCAAAACACCGTTAGTTGAATCATATCAATAAAAGAGGAAAGTGCTAGCAGATTTATGACAACATGAATCATGGAATTTCCAATGAAAATGTTGCATTTGTTATCGTTTGTTTTAAATTTACCTTCGATTAGTCGCAATAACAGGGTAAATTTATAAAGAAAATAACCCTTGGGTACTGGCAAAGAAGGCCGTTGGTGGATTAATACGATAATGACTGTGTTTTCGTCCAGGCTAAACAAAAGGAAAAAAGTGGCACCTTCGGACAGTATTCGGAGAATTTTCAAAAATCTTAAGACAATTGCTTAAAACTTCGGAATGACTGTCATTTAATACATAATAAACAAAAAATACATGGCTGCTTGAAGATATGAAATTTCTCTTCTCATTGTGTTCAACTCGACATGTCACGGGTGAGCGCAGCTAACGAGTAAGATATCGAGATGAGCACTCGAAGAGAAATTCATATATAAAAGCAAAGATGTACCATTTAAATGAACTCCAATCATTTATTGCGTTCTACGATAGGAGAACGCTTCGTATCTCGTGAAGGCAGGCTTTTTTGAGATTTTCATCAACGCCAAATTAGCTGCCCCGTACTTTTTTCAGGAGCACCTCTCGGCTGGAAAGTGAAAAAATGGTACCCACTCGAGGCCTCGCTTTCGTTCTCGTACTCAGACTCCCCACGGCATCGAACATACTTTTTTTATCTGTAATTACTACAGTTTCTACTTACATCAAGCCAGGACTGCACCGGAGATAGAAGACTTGTTGTTATCGCATCCTGAAAAAAAAACATACCCTTTACATGTATAAGATGTTTACCATCACTATGAAAGAATCAGAAGAAATAATTCTCAAATAATAAATGATCCTGGCAGAGATGAGCGCAATATTGAAACATAAATGGCGGGGTTTAATTTTCAATTGAGTGACGTGAAACCCAAACCAAAGTAACCATCCTGACAAATCTCTGTGTTCTCTGCCTAATAAAGAGGCTTCTGTTCTCTTATACGTCAGGGCCCAGTTGTTCAAAACATGGATAGCGCTATCCATCAGATAAATCACTATCCGGTGGATAGCGCTATGGGTTTTGTTAACGTTCATCCACTGGATAATGATTTATCCGGTGGATAGCGTTATCCACTCTTTGAACAACTGGGCCCAGTAATATAACGATGTAAACCTCCTAAGGTGTCTAACGATAGTTGGAGAGATGAAAACGAGTGTTTACGGAACTTTTGATACCTTGACAATTGATTAGGCTGCAAGATGGAAACTATTTAGTTCTACTGACCTTGCAAAGGCACTCTTTACATGAATTAGTACAGCTAGCAATCTTCTTAAGTACATCACAGACCAAGTAACCTGGATGGAATTCCACTGTTGATAAAATATATATACAAATTGATATTTAATTTGCTAAGTAACTGAGTTAAAGCGTAAATGCCTTGAACACGTCGAAGCTGTGAGGTCTTAAAGGGTCTACGTCAATGGCGTCATGCATGGGGCTTTTGACGTTTTTGAGCGAAACTGTCCCAAATTGAACTTAATACCTTTGAAATGCTTATAGAATTATAAGAGGAAGATATTAAGTGAATCTTCGAAGAGAGAATTAACCATAATTAGAGTTTTGGCGAGTTTTCCAAGAGTCAAGGCGATAAACTTGAAAAGATTGGCCCAATTTTAGTTCAAGTTACAATCCATTTCCATCCTGGCCATCTGCAGTCCAAGACACTTATTTTTACTCTTAGAGCACTAGCAGAATAATTGTAAACAAAACTAAACCATTAGTTTTCGGTTTTTACTGATAGAACAGTTTTCAATTGAGTGTGAAAAGTAATTACACAATTCAGCTTTGGTTTTTTATTGCTACGCTTTGTGATTGGCTAAAAAATCTCGCGCCACTTTCTCGACCAATCAGAAGTAAAACCAAAACCAATCGTGACTTGCTCGCACGCGTTTTCCCGCGCTTGGCGCCGGCGCCATGTAATTGCTTCGAGCTCTGATTGGTTCATTGGATTGTGTAAGACTGCTGTGATTGGTCAGAGTAATTTGGTTTTAGTTTTACCACACTCAATTGAAAACTGCTCTATAAATATGTCTTTTTAATTAGCTTTTTAAACTAACACTAAAAATGATGACATATAGGGTTAAATTATCTTCCATCGGAAGGTTCAGGGTTCAGAGAACAAGAAAGTGTAAATTTTATAATTCTCGTACAAAATCTGAAAATCTGAAATCGTTCCAAATCTGAAAAGTAAGTTAACAAATCCTTACCATCTAAGACAAGTTTGGCACCGGATCTGGGCAGTGCTGCACACATGATCCTGATTAATGCAACCAGCAGGCTGGAGATTGTCACAGTTTCTGGAATACAAATGAACGATTATTAGAGCACTTTTCAATCAATTGGCGAAAGTAAGTTTTGCAATTGCATTGGTTTGGCATTGCTGCGTTATGTTATTGGCTAAAACAATATCGCACCACTTTCTCGACCAATCAGAAGTAACACCCAATTACATCGCTTTAATAAATACAATCTAGTGAAAACAAGGTGTAAACAATCGGAGTTTGAATAATAGCAAATCTCATTCCCAGTCCCTAAAGTGCAGACTTACATGTAGAGCAGGAAATGGAGAAAAAACTTGCCAAAGCCATTATTTTACGTTTGTTAGACTACCATAGTCCCTCATTTCTCTCAGGGATTGTAAAAAAAGGCGATCATGCGAGCGAGCGCTTAAATCACCTCCCACGAATAGACGTCTCCTCGCGAAAGGGAAGGAATTACAGGGGTGGGGCTGAAATGAGTCTCTGCCCGAAGAAAATGGGGTATAAAATGACCATGTGTCAACAATACAGTATTGTCACCAACTGTAGACTTGTCCTTGTGATCCAGACTGTAAAACAGTTCAAAGATGATGTAAAGTAGTACAAGGCATAAATCTAGCATGTTTAAAATTAAATGCAAGAATTTTACGGGTGTCCGGTCGTTTCGATGCAAATTGAAGTCGTTTCGCTACAAATGAAAAGTCGATTCGCTACAAATGTAAAATCGTTTCGCTGCAACTTCAAGTTACATTTACCTCAAATCGTTTAACACGACAGGCCAAAAATCAAATTAAACAATCCGCATGGAACACGTAATGCACGAACGTGAGCGTTGTGTTTATAAATTGTATAATTTAGCCTCAAATTGTCAAAATACCGACTTTGATTTGCAGTGATACGACTTGTAGCGAAACAACTTTGTAGCGAAAAGACCGTAAAACATTTGACGCCACAAGTTATACACCTTATTCCAAAATGGTGGCCAATTTATTATTCTTTTATATGTATGTTAATTAGCCCTTGTTGCCTCGTCCGCACGTGCAAAATACAACAGAATTTTCAAGCGAAAATGAGGCAACGAGGGCTAATTGAAATGCATACAAAAGAATAATAAATTGCCCGCCATTTTGGAATAGGGTGTAAAAGGGCTTAGAGCAGTTTTCAATTGAGTGTCGTAAAACCAAAACCAAAGTAATTACTCTGACCAATCACAGCAGTCATAAACAATCCAATGAACCAATCAGAGCTCGAAGCAATTACATGTCGCGCATGCCAAGCGCGGGAAAACGCGTGCGAGCAAGTCACGATTGGTTTTGGTTTTACTTCTGATTGGTCGAGAAAGTGGCACGATATTTTTTAGCCAATCACAAAGCGTAGCAATGCAAAACCAAAGCAATTGTGTAATAACTTTCGACACTCAATTGAAAACTGCTCTATTTGGATGTGTTAGAACTGTTTTCAATTGAGTGTCAAAAGTAATTTTGCAATTGCTTTGGTTTTGCATTGCTACGCTTTGTGATTGGCTAAAAAATATCGCGTCATTTTCTCAACCAATCAGAAGTAAAACCAAAACCAATCGTGAATTACTTGCACACGTTTTCCCGCGCTTAACGCCGGCAACATGCCTTTGTTTCGAGTTCTGATTGGTTCATAGGATTGTCTGTGTCTGTTGTGATTGGTCAGGGTAATAATAAATTTCATTTTGGTTTTACGACACACAACTGAAAACTGCTTTATTGTAGAAATTACACCCCACAGGAGCTCATGGTTAATGTTACCTTCTCTTTCTGGTAATAACACGGGAAATAATGCTCTTCCACCACTGTACAGAAGAACTCGGCCAAGAAGGCACAGTGAGTGAACAAAATAAACATATTCCAAGTCTTGGGAAGTGTAAAACAAGCCATCATTTTCTTCATCTAAAAACACACCAAAATAAATGCCGTCAAATACCGTAAATGAAGACCCCAGGGCCTGTATTTCGCTTCAGTACTCAACAACGAAGGAAAGCTGGGATGGGGATACTTGCTAGAGAGAGCGGGTTCTTTATAGAGAGGTGGAGTTTATTTTAAACCACACATTTAAGAAAACAGCTACACAAAAAAGGATAAGTCAAAATTCAGCTGGAAATTTTGTCAAACATAATTATTGTCATGCTGGGCATGTTGGCACGCTGGGCATGTTGGCAAGCTGGGCGTGTTGGCACGCTGGGCATGTTGGCAAGCTGGGCATGTTGGCAAGCTGGGCATGTTGGCACGCTGGGCATGTTGGCATGCTGGGCATGTTGGCACGCTGGGCGTGTTGGCACGCTCAAATGAGTTCCATCCAACGACTTCACCCTCAACGTTTGTGGACGTCTCGGGAAACCGACTTCCGTTTTACATGACTTTTAGTGAAATTCACATATCCCCCGCCAATGCCCTAACTTTCATTCTCCGTCCTCCTAAGCTTGTTCCAGGTGTTAGGATTGTGGGGCCAGGGAGCAGCATAAAAAAAAACAGCATGCGAACGAGCGGGAAAAACGAGAGAAGACTGGAAAGGGCTTTTGTGCCTGTCCCCCTCCATCAGCTCTAAGCACTCAGTGCCTCCATTGATAGAAGTCCTTTGACTGAAGGGGTTACCCTGTAAATAGTATAAATATTGCCGGTTATTATTATTAGTGTTCACCCACCCCTTTGATCTTCATTAAGATCTAGCATTTCCAAGGACTGAAGGGTTTTACATGTTGTAGAGTAGTCAATGCAGTGACTGATAGCATCTGATAGCTAAAACAGGGACAAAAGCAGTTTGTACATGAATTAGTCCACATTAAGGAAAACAAAAGCTATATCAAGTGTTCAGACATGAATGATCAACAGTTTTAAGTCGGTGCCTGGATGAAATCCTAAAGTGTGCATCATTCAAATGGGGGCTATTGAGCAGTACTTTCCTGTGGCACCGTTTATTATGCTGTACAAGGTGGTTCCAACTTTTTAAGTTTGTGGATGAAATCCTAAAGTGTGAACCTTCAAATGAGAGCTACTGGACAGTACTTTCCTGTGGTGATTTATTATGTTGAACAAGGTGGTTCCAACTTTTAAGTTAACTTTGAGGATGAAGTCCTAAAGTGTTTGACCATTCAAATGAGAGCAATAATTGCGGAGTTCTTTTCAAAGTTCCTGTTTCTTTAATTGTAATTCAGGAATTTTTCAATCTTGTTAGAGATAGAGTGTTAAGGTACATGAATGTATAGCTATGGCAGGCAGCACATCTCCATTCAGGTCCTTGTTTTTGATCATGCAATTTCTCTGGTTGTTGCTGTTATATAGCTGTTCATTGACAAGTACTTACTAATTAATTACTCGTCATATGATCAGTAATTATGTACAATATACCGTAATAATTATATTTTTTTTTTTTTACCAAAGACGGGTGCTTTTTGAGTTCTTTAATGGCAACTGTCCTGCTGTAATTACCATGCTACAAAAATAACAATATGAAATTTAAAATATATATATATTAAAGGTGAACTAATATTATTTGTGTATACAGTGTACTTTACACAGTTACATGATTTATTAATTCTTAGGGGAAAGAGGTCCGAAAAAAAAAGGAATTTAACATAAATACTGCATTTTTCAATAAAACTCTTAAGTTCAAACCTATACATGTTTAGTAAAAAAATAATTTCAGCAATCACAATATGATGAGCAACAGAAAGACAAATTCACCAATACAACACATAATATATATAATAATGTTACAGGTCTATAAATTATGAAGTAAATTCAGTCGGCGAGTTCATGTTTGTTATTGTGACACACCCGGGTAGTCCAGTGCTTGTCCAAACAATGTCTGTGATTTGCTAAGAAAACAATAGATTTGTCCTGGTGGGATAGGGATTAGGGATAGGGGCATTGTTCAAGTGATATATCAATTGTATCGTTCACCAATCACAGACATCATTTGGACAGCTATGGGGTCAGCCGACACAACACAGATCATAGCATTCAAAATCATTGGTCAGGAAGAAAATTTATGTAGGTTATCAAAGCAGCCATTTTTAAACGAATAATCCTGCTGAAGTATATGAATAGATTACATACACCTTATTCGATGATAATATGCACGGATATTTCACAAATTGCGTAGGAAAAAATGTGAGCAATGAGTAAAATGTCCGCACATATTATCTGTTAAACCAGTGAATAAAGGATTTATTTGACTAAAATTCTTGTATTGGAACCGGGATGCTAAGGTATAATACGGCAATCTACTGTGTAATATGCTAGGATGTTTTGCTTGTTCTCTTTCGCCCCTTATAAGGTGAAATGAGGTGATGATAGTTAAATAATAAATTCACTTGTGAACTGCAGATTTGGAATGACTCAATGAATGTTATAATGAAGTGATCTTAAATTTAAAACTACATGTAAGAAACATTGTCCTGAAAAGTTACGTTCATGCAATTGTAACTGTAGACTTTTGACATTATATGGAGTTGTCTTACCATCCACTTTTTAAACCAAGTAGCCCTTGGATCGACCAGTGCGAGGAAGTGTAGAGGTGTCATGTACTGCTGGTCAGACGAACTAAATTCAGAACCAGAGCTTGCAGAAAACAGATTAAATGTACTGTCCAGGACAGATTCAAGAAACCTAGAGAAAGAAAAAACATACTAGATGAAAATGTGTCACTGCATGATACAGTGTACAGTTATTTGAAAAACAAAGCATTGTTGGGTCTGAGCGGGGGTGGGGGGTGTACTCTCATATGTGCCGCTATCAAGGGTATGTTTTTCAAACAATTTTGTCTGGGATTGTGTATAGAAATCAGGGTGTTTTGGTCCTGGAATTTAAAAGGTATCATTTGCCAGAAAACTGATATCAGTGGTATTTAAGGTGATTCCACGGTTTTGCATTGCGCATCACTTACTACGCATAATTTCTTGCGTCATTAGCGCATGCACGCGCGCACGCACATTTAGAACACAGAGTTTTTCTTTGAGACTAAGGGGGTGTTTACATGACACTGGGGCGACTTTCGCGCCGGGGCAAGTTCACTCCGGTTCCCTCTTATGGTTCTACATTTGTTTACATGATACCACCACAAAATGTGGTGGTATCATGTAAACAAATGTAGAGCCATAAGAGGGAACCGGAGTGAACTCGCCCCGGCGTGAAAGTCGCCCTGGCATCATGTAAACACCCCCTTACCTCACAAAAAAATAAGTGGCTGTTTTCTCGTAAACGAGCACAGGCACCCCACCTTTCTTTTCGTACTTTCTAATCAAGTACCCAAAACCTTTGTATGAGAAAAGACTTAGTTAAATTTCTATTGTTGAAAATTTAATAAATGAGAGAAATGGAGCTGAACTGCAGTTTCTCTGTTTTGCATTTTAGTAATCAGGAAAATGGATTTTGTCTGATATTTGCTTAAAGCGCTAAGCCTTCTCTGTCTGAAACAAATGTAAAACGTTTACCTATGTCCAACACAATGTATGCGAAGTCTTCTTTAGCATGTTCTCATAAGTTTTTGAGTTTTGAGGAGTTTTCAAATTATGGCAATGCACTTCGATAACAACACTGCTAAAATGCCAAAATAGGGCATATTCGATGCCTCACAGCTCCTTAACCAACACAGGCACCCCCACTTTTTATTTTATAATTGAAGTTCTCGTATAATGAATATCTCGTTGGCAAAGTTTGAACAAGAATCTATTGTAAGTTCTATTTCAGTGGAATTACCTTAAATACATTTGTAAAGTTTCTAGAAAATACTGGGTAATTTGGATTTTGGGTGTTTAGTCAACTCTATAACAGGGTTAAACGTTTGTGAAATTATCTAGTGTCTCTAGTATGTGTACCTTTCATTTATGAAATAAAAGTATTTGATACATAGGTAGGTACACCGCACAGAAGGCAAGATAAGAAAACTTTACTAAAAACATACCATTCAGGATATCTTATCCAGAAAGAAGCAACTTCATGTTGAAATTCATTTAGGAGCCTAAACTGCACATTGAAAAAATTAAAGGTAATAAATATCATGTTAGATGCAGATAAATAAAAAAACTCAATGCAACCATGCAGTATTACACATTAAATGTTTGACGCGCATTTGATTGAATTGGGTTGTTCCAGAAAAAATCCACACCCCCCCCGACGGATGGGATTCTGGAAATTCTCGCGGGAGGGGGGGTCGAAGACTCCGGAAATCCAGGCGGGAGGGGGGGTTGACCTTAAAAAAGTCTTCTGCAGGGGTCATTTCGACCGATAGTTGATACAAATCAAACGTTTAGTTCGATGACACTTAAGCGCTTTCAGACCCTGAAAATAGTCAAAATGTTTTGTTCATATATTTCTCACCTGACATAAATGATAATCTAAGTTGCTTTACAGGTCCTTTTATAGCAGAAAACGCGAACAAGATACTAAAGAACGGGCCTGAAGGAACTCGTCGCAACGTTGTTGTCACGAAGAGCGTGAAACGCCTGACACATTTCTACTCGTACCCAGAGCCTGCGCGCCAAAGTGTATAACTTTGAAATCTCGGTTGTTTGGTGTAAATAAAAAAAAAAAAAACTGATTCACGTTCATGCATTTGCACTTTGTATTTTTTAAGGTTTACTTTTTAAATTATCAGCCTAGTTTGCCTCTTTTTCAAATTTTTAAAAATTCCTTGAAAGAAAAACGTCAAATTCCAGTGTCTTTGTTGCAAGGTTTGTTTATCTGGCTAAATAATTTCCCTCAGGTTTGTGTATTTGACCCCTCCGAGACCTCTGCTGCCGTACTAGCTTCTGCTTTAACAGATGCTTATTACTTACAGCCACAATTTATTTCGTATTTACCTTTACTAGAAAAAAAGTGAACATTTAACGACAAAAACATTTAGACGTGATTGCGTGTATTTTCCATTAAAAATAAATCAAATTTAAGCCTTTTATTTTTTTTCCGGAAATCCAGGCGGGAGGGGGGGGGGGGTCTTCCACCTTGGAAATCCAGTTGGGAGGGGGGGTCTTGTGCTTCAGGAAATCCAGGTGAGAGGGGGGGTTAAAAAAGGACCCCATCCGTCGGGGGTGTGTGGATTTTTTCTGGAATAACCCATTGACCATGTATTCCAAACTATGGATATAAGTGAGTCTAAAAATAATTAAAAAATAATCTCTTTTTGGACATATATTTTAACCCATTCGCTCCTACACCGGCCAAAACCGGCCGTACAATACTCCACTGCTTTAAAAAATTGCAACTTTCTCAATCGCGCGAACATTGCCCTATTTAGCAGTTCTGAGCATTGACTAGAAAGTCCTCAAATTGAGATACCCAATAAACACAAAAAAGTCAGCGATTTTTGCAGAATATCAGCGTTTGAATTTGGACAATAACAAAAATGACCGTTTTTAACATCATAGAAAAACAACAAAAATCACGTTTTTGCCTTTAGTTTTTTTTATTCAAATCATCATGGCAAACCCAAAAGTCAACATTCACAGCAAAATTCAGTCCTAGTCCTAGCTTAGCAGTGAATTTTTTTGCTCTTATTCGTTGCTCGGGCCGAGCTCTAGCCTCTCGTTCTAATGCATACTGACCTTGCCTCAATTTTCAATATCACCACCGCACTGCATGCTGGGAAATGGCCAAGAATTTTGACAGCGTTCGTTTCTTTCCGCACACATTTCATATTTATACTAAGTCCACAGCCACTCCGACCCACCGCCGAAATTTTGCGCTTGTTGTGTTCTCCTGTGGTCGCAACTTCCAAAATATGCCGCGGTAGGTCGAGAAATTCATCCAGAGTCGAGTCCCAAAGCTGCTTCGTTTCCAGGTGGCCATTTTTTCCAGTTCAACGAGCAACGAGCCAAATTCGTAAACGAAGTACAACAACTAACTCGCTTCATTGAGAAGTGGACTCTGAACTACCTCCAAGCTTAATGATGCTCACCAGGCAGCTACTAAAGATGAAAAATGGCTGTGAACTTACCAAAAATCGTAGATAATTCATATTGGACCCTTTATTGCAAATCGCAAACGCAAATCAACGCAAATCAATGCTTCCATGTTCGGTGAGTATTCTTGTATTCAAGGATTATTCCAGAATACTGGACTGCAACACTTTGCACGGTAAATGAAACAAAAGATAAAAGAGATAATGCCTAGATACTGACTAGGTATTACATCCAAGGCTCTCCTTCCGACCACTCTTGTTAAAGCAACCAGCTCTTGTTGCTACCAGCATTGTGAAACCTAGAGTTTGAATTGTCACAGCATCATCTCATGGTCGCTTACGAGAGACCATTTTCATAATCAAGTAGCTCTCGTTATAGCCGCACTTTTTTCGAATTCCTGAGGTGGTCGCTTACAAGAGCTTTGACTGTTAAGGCTTGTTCCTGTAGTACATATATATTTTTTTAATGACAGGAAATACTAACCCTTCTGAGCAGCCTTTGATTGTTTCCAGTGGATGCATCCAGGCCTTTTTCTATGTTTACCTGATGAAAACCAGCATCGGTGAAGTACAAGCAGAGGTGCTCAGCTAAAAGTACAGGCAAATGAAAAACAAAATGTTATGGGCTTAATATGGATGTCCAATATTTCATTTGCTAAAAACAGAGAAATAGAATAGTAAATATTTTGCATACAGGTAGAAGCTCACCTAAGCATGTGTAGATTTCTTTTGTCACATGAGCAGAGGAAGCCATGAACATTCTAGCATGAAATTTGAGGCTTTTGTCCTATTTGTACAAAAAATAATAATACTAAATGATTCATACAAAGTTTTACCATATTCCATGGTTTAACAGATAATATGCACGGATATATTACAAGTTGCATGGTATTTTTTCGAGCCCCATGAGTGATCAATGAGAAAAATGTATTAAGCAATGAGTAAAATTTCCTTACATATTATCTGTTAAACCATTGAATATAAATGGATTTATTATTCGAGTAACATTCCTTTCATTATAGCTTCTGTGTCTTCAAACCGAGATGCTAAGGTGTAATACGACAATCTACTGACAGTGTAATATGCTGGGACATTTTGTGTGTTCTCTTTTCCTTCTAAAATACATGTAACATGACATCACAGTCGAATAATAAAATTATTTATTTAATAGTGAAATTAATTTATTTATGTTGACAGCAGCCATCTTGACTTCTACACTGTACATGTACTTTAAGGTGGCCACAATGCACTATTTTTTAAAAAAAATAAAGGGGGAGTAAAAGAAAGTAGCCAGGAAAAATTTGTTTGTGATGTTGTCAATGTTTTGTTTTTCTATCAAAGTAGCCAGGGAAAATTTGTTTCTGATGTTGTCAATGTTTTGTTTTTCTATCAAAGTAGCCAGGGAAAATTCATGGACCCCGGTCCTTATTGACAGCTCCGAGTGTGAAACAAAAATCAAGGAACAAGAAATGAGAAATGAGAAACACCAAATTGTCCATTATGCAAACATGAAAATTGAGAAAACAATGTTTAACTTATTAATTCTCTGAAGAAAGATCAATTTTAATGGGATTGCTTTACACCACACTGTCACGAGTGAGTGCACTTGACATAACTTTATGTTAAATTTCAATCAAGTGTTGACATACTGCAAGTTGTTCATCCTCATCAGCCAGTGCAGCCAAGAGTCCTTTCCTTATCCCATCTGAATTCTTGCTACTGAGTTCATCAGACAAAGGAAACTGGTACAGTGTATTCAGCGCATTAATCCGCACCTGTGGCAAAAATAAAACAATAAGAAGTCAATAATTGTGACCTCTCACGTGAAAACGTACACTGACGGCTTTATGTAAAACACACGTCTATCGAACGGGTTAGAAACGGCTTACCAAGCCGTTTCAAACGGGTGAAACTGAATGGCTGAATGGCTTATCAATTATTATTCTGAATGAATGGCCATGAACGGATGAATGGCTCATAAAAAAATTCAAACTGATGGTCATGGACGGGTGAATGGCTCGTTAATTATTTCGAACAGATAATGTAGCCAATTGAGCAACCGAATGGCTTATAAAAAATTTGGAGTATGTACCTACTTGTGGAGTATGTACCTACTTGTGGAGTATGTACCTACTTGTGGAGTATGTACCTACTTCTGAAGTATGTACCTACTTGTGGAGTATGTACCTACTTCTGGAGTATGTACCTACTTGTGGAGTATGTACCTACTTGTGGAGTATGTACCTACTTGTGGAGTATGTACCTACTTGTGGAGTATGTACCTACTTCTGGAGTATGTACCTACTTCTGGAGTATGTACCTACAGTGTACTTGTGGAGGATGCACCTACTTCTCGTGACAGGTAACACAACAGACACACTGTCTCAATCAATTTGACAGAAGGATGCATTGTAATTGTCTTGGCAGTGCTTTGTTTGAAAAACGATTTGCTAGTTCGTTTGCACAACTGTCTGAAAGACATCGGCTGAACGCCTAAAGAAATTTTTCGAACGGCTGGCTGTGAACTTGGCTAAATTAAGTAAATTGGACACTTGTTGTTTACTTTACCGAGTACTTTATTACATTGTAAGGACAATAAAACCTTGTGTTTGTTGCTTTGACTTGAAGGAGAGAGAATGATGAACATGGTTTTTTTTTTTATAACATTAATGTCAACAAGCGGCCCCGAGTCCCAAGTGCATTGGTCACGCAAAATTCCTGTGTAAAATTCTTTAATGCTTTTATTAATGACTTACTCCTAAAAACACTCAACTATACTACACTGTAGGAGGCAAGTTACTAATTATTAAAATAAATCTTGAATGAAACTAAATATACATTATCAAAGTTAAAGACAGCAGGGAAAGTCATACAGCAGAAAAACAAATTTAGCCCTTTTAAGCTTGTCATACGCAGTTGTTGGTAAAAAGTGCACCAAATTTGCACGTGTCAAAAGGGTAATTAGAACTTTAATACAGACCATCGACGCTTCCAAGGATTGTCTGTTATCCTTGTAGCTTAGCTCGCCAAATTACTAATGAACAGACAGGTTTCTCGTAAATTTGTTTTCACATTGAAGGTAATCCCTCAGTTGAGGGTTTTTATGAAAAATGTATTTTTCACATTTACACACCCTCAACCTAACAATCTGAGAGCCAATATTCATTATAGTCAAGTAATCAAATGACTTACTTGTAATGGTTTATCTGGGTCCAGATTCTCTGCAATCTCACTAAACTTCTCTGGTGACATGTTAAACAAATACCCAGTCTGAAACAACAAAGAAGAAAATTGCAATTTAGAGTTACAGGAGGGAGGGAAGTACATGTAGAGGTACAGTGAATGCTTCAAAACCCCTGAAGAAACGGAACGGCCGAAACCGCAAGACTTGAAAAAAAAAACTTAAATGCCAGCTTGCCCTTTGGAAAAGCAACTATGAAATCATTTACTCAGCAGACAGCTTGCCTGGTCCTTGCACATTGGGCAAGTAAGCAGGGAAAGTTACTTGCCCCACAGGAAAATCTACTTGTCCTGGATGATTGGATGGGACTTTTTTCGAGCCCTGGCTGAAAGCCCTCTTACCTTAGACACAGGCATCTACATGTACCAGAGAAAGGCAGATTAACAAAAAACAAATAAACAAACCAACCTATTGAAATCCCTGGTCATTTATTACCTGTCCAAAAGAAGAAGACATAGAAGAATCTTCATCACTGGAATCCAGAGACAATCTGAACGGTGGCAATCGGCCTCTGTTTTCAGTGAGCTCATAGTCGGATGAACGGAGGCGAGGATTCTCAGAAAAATTTTGGATCTAAAAATCAAAATAGGCAAGTAAGTCCTGGGGTTCGTTTCTCGAAAGTCCCGGTAACTTTTCGGGCCCAAAGCCAAATATTGAAATCAAAATCCAAAGAATAAAAGCGTGGGTCCTAGCGAATAAACCAGTCCATTTTGTTTTGCTAACTGATAGTTTTATCGTATTACAGTATCTGCAAAACTTTTTAAACCTCGATCCTAAATGAAAATAAAACAGCTTTCGGGCCCAGTAATTACCGGGCTTTCGAGAAACGGCCCCCTGACCATTATTATTCAACATAGCATTCTAGAGTGCAAATATGCATCAAAACCAGTGTAAATATCACACAAATACATTATTACACTCTTCTGACCACATGCTAGGAAAAACAGTTTCAAAAACTTAAATTTATGAGATAACTATTGCATAATAAACCATTTTATTCAGATAAGGCTGGGCATTTTTCACTAGTCAGTGACTCATAAAAATACTTACAGTACATGTAGCCGTACTACACAACTTTTTGCTGAATAACCTCTATTTATTATTCAACAACATTCTAGAGTGCAAATACACATCGAAGTGAGTGCAAATATGACAGGTTATAACACTCTTCTGACCGTGTGCTAGGGAAAACAGCTTCAAAAACTTTTAGGAGAAGATTACCATCATATAATAATAAACAATTTATTCAGCGAAAAGTTAAAAACTGACTTGTATAAAAATACTCAGCCGTATTACACAACTTCACGCTGAATAAACTCTATTTATTTCAAGTCTCTGGCTGCTGACTTACAGTACATGAAATCTGATTTGGTTGTTGACTGATCAGGCCAATAACTGGGGACTTACATGTATCAAAAACCATAAACTGACAATATACCAATATATTACTTGAATATGAAAATGACTTTGACTCATGTTGTTGGAAATAAATCACCATGTGGATTTCCTTCTTAGTCTGAATATGTCTTCCACTCAGACAGGTAATTGCCAGTAAAATGTGTTGCTGCAGAAAATATCCATACCCTTCCCATGAAGTTCTTGGTTTGGTGTGCAACCCCCCACCCCTCTGAAAATTCCAACCCAGACTCCTTTTAAAAACTGATATTTACCGGTATGTTTTTTTTTTCGGTTTGAAAATTTACATGTAAACCCAGTTTCATTATTTAGTGCTGCAACGATACACCGGTGCACCGGTGAACCACGATCTTTTTTGTCACGATATGAATAATATCGATATTTGAACAACATATCGCGATATTATGATATTATGATTCTTCATCAACATTCAGAAATCACTGTCTTAAATCACTCCTTACCCAAGTCCAAGCCTTTTGATAGCTATTTATTAAACAAAGGGACAAGAAAGTTCCATCCTTGCTTCGTAAGCTTTGCATGCTTTCGACACATATTTTTCATAATTAGTTGTCAGCTGACACAGTCTTGCACGCCCACGGGAAAAACATGTGGATCGTCGCAAAATGTCTTCCCAGGTTGGTGGAAAAATGTAATGATGTATCGTAGGGTTATCGTATCGTGGCACTTGTATCGAGATATGTATCGTATCGTGAGAAAATGTATCGTTGCAGCCCTAGTTTCATTTTTATCTTCCTTTGCCTTAGATTATGGCAATGAAGCTGAGACAAGGGAAAACAAAACTTACTGGACAGGTTTGAAATTTTCAAACCAAAAACAAAATTTAAACCATACCATTTATAATAAACAAGTATAAAGCTACATGTACATGTATGGTATCATACCAGAGCATTTACTGCATCCTTTGTATCTGCCAATATTGACTGTTGGAGGTTAACAAAACTGCAAGAGCAAGAGCAATGTTAACATCAACCAGTCCATGGGCAAAAATCGCCGTTGCTTACAAGCAATAATCAAAGGCTTTTATGAGCCAACTCATGAATACGGAACAACTTTTGGAGTCCCCTCTCCTAAACATTTTGCTACACCAACCCCGTCCCCACCCTCCCTTCCCTCAAACACTGTCCCCATAGGTAAGGCTTGGGATGAACATTACCTATAGTAAGCGTTAAGGCTTATCCGCATTAAAAGTTTCCACACCCGAAGAAAAAATCCCCGGAAAAATCACGTTCAGTACGCTAACATATCATATCGACGATATTGTGTGGTTGAATGTTTTCACTCGATAATGATCAATGTGAAACACTTGTACTTTAGGTGCGAGCGGCTATTCTTTCCTCAAGAAATACTTTAATCGTTTCCTCGAAGACCTTTAGAGTTTTTGCATACTCGAGAACGCCTTGTTTCTCGAGACTCGAGACTCGAGACTCGAGACTCGAGACTCGAGACTCGAGACTCGAGACTCGAGACTCGAGACTCGAGACTCGAGACTCGATCCTCGAGACTCGATGCTCGAACGCTTCGAGAATCGAGGCTCGAGTATCGAATCTAGAGTATCGAGTGTCAACTTACTTTTGAGCGGTACTGTATATGCACAAGCCTTGTACTGGTCAGTAGAATTACCAAGTAACGTTTACAGCCAATAGATGGAAGGAAGGATGAAAGGATGGAAGGAAGGAAGGAAGGAAGGAAGGAAGGAAGGAAGGAAGGAAGGAAGGAAGGAAGGAAGGAAGGAAGGAAGGAAGGAAGGAAGGAAGGAAGGAAGGAAGGAAGGAAGGAAGGAAGGAAGGAAGGAAGGAAGGAAGGAAGGAAGGAAGGAAGGAAGGAAGGAAGGAAGGAAGGAAGGAAGGAAGGAAGGAAGGAAGGAAGGAAGGAAGGAAGGAAGGAAGGAAGGAAGGAAGGAAGGAAGGAAGGAAGGAAGGAAGGAAGGAAGGAAGGAAGGAAGGAAGGAAGGAAGGAAGGAAGGAAGGAAGGAAGGAAGGAAGGAAGGAAGGAAGGAAGGAAGGAAGGAAGGAAGGAAGGAAGGAAGGAAGGAAGGAAGGAAGGAAGGAAGGAAGGAAGGAAGGAAGGATGGATGGATGGAGTGAAAATTTGATTTTTTCATTCAATGCTTCACATATTTATGAGTTAACCCTTTAACACCCAAGAGTGCCAAATATCAAAATTCAAGAAAAATCCCAAATTTCACTTTGTAAAATATTGAAAAACTAATGGTACCATGTGTTGTAGGTTGAAATGAAATTCAGGTTAAAATGATTTCAACCTACATGTAGTTTGATTTTGAATTACCTTTGTTTCTGATTTATGACAATGAATCAAAGACAAAAGAAATTCAAAATCAAACTAGGTTGAAATCATTTTAACCTGAATTTCCTTTCAACCTACAACACATGCAAAAGTACTGCTGAAGAGGTTTCATTTGAATGGTCACACCATAGGATTTCATCAACAGACTCAAAAGTTACAACAAATGGTACCATGCAAAAGTACTGCTGAAGAGGTTTCATTTGAATGGTCACACCATAGGATTTCATCAAGAGACTTAAAAGTTAGAACTACAGTACATGTACATGTCTCTGGGAGTGAAAGGGTAAACCCTTGTACATGTACATGTATATGAGGTGTTTTATAACAAAATGTGCCACTGTTTTTACATGTAAGTGGGTATTTTTTCAAATTTGCTGCTTTGGTAATTAGCAGTAATAATTACTGCTAATTATTGGTGATGTTTACAATATAAAATCGAAGTTTGAAGGTACAAATACCTAGTCTGATACATACAAACAGGATTGCATAAAATAAAGAATGAAATATTTTCTTCAAGTGTAGTTATTGTTCTACTCACTCTGGTGAAGCTATAATCTCCTCAGTTATTATTGGTAGGGAGCTGTTCCTGTCTCCTTCCCTTCCAGCCAGTCGCTCTAACTTCTTGTCAATCAATGGCGTAAGAGTAGTGTCGATGCGGCTCCTAAGCTGCCGCACAAAGTCATATCTAGTAGAAAGTTTGTGGCATTGTCAAAAAGGGATTTTCCAAGATGCTTTAATAATTTTATATCAGGGTTGTCAAAAGTAGCCAGCTGTCAGCAAAAATCACCATCTACTTTGTCATAACAGCTGGCTACTTTGCTTACCAGTTCTTTTATAGAGGAGATGGAATTTTGAAAAAAAGTCAGATGTGTACTCCAAAATTTCCTGACAACCCTGTATATGTTGTGGTTCAATTTTTATTTCGGTTTGAAAATTTTCAAACCAGTGTAATTTTTCTTTTCCTTTGTCTCAGATTACAGTTATGAATCTAAGACAAAGGAACACAAATTAAAATTTAACTGGTTTGAAAATTTCAAACCAAGTAAAAATTTGAATCACAACATACGCAGACGAGTGATTTGGCTCAATTGCCTTGTTTGATCCATTTACTGCTGACCTATTTGACATTAATTATGCATCATTCTACTCTCCATTCACTGCTGAGCCAAATACGTAATAACAAAAACAAAAAATTTCGCCCTGGCTTGACAGACAAGAGTATACTTCACTACAAGCGCGGAAATTTTATTATTTTTTTTTGGCTGTGAAATAAAAAATACACCATTGAAGGTTACCCTAGCTGTCTGGTCATGTTTCATTATATTAAAACCTATCAAGCTATTTTAACCCATTGACACCTGAGGATTTTTACGTTTTTGAGTGATTTTCTGCATACACACGCCCCATAGGATTTCGTGACTTCATATTTGGAGTTACCATTGAAAGTGCTGCTGTTCTAAAACACTGAAGGCTCGAGTTTACTGTAAACGTCATTGTGACGATCTCATTTTGCTTGGTTGATTTGCAATAAAGGGTCCAATATGAATTATCTACGATTTTTGGTAAGTTGGTAAGTTCACAGCCATTTTTCATCTTTAGTAGCTGCCTGATGAGCATCATTAAGCTTGGAGGTAGTTCAGAGTCCACTTCTCAATGAAGCGAGTTAGGTGTTGTACTTCGTTTACGAATTTGGCTCGTTGCTCGTTGAACTGGAAAAATGGCCGCCTGGAAACGAAGTGGCTTTGGGACTCAACTCTGGATGAATTTCTCGACCTACCGCGGCATATTTTGGAAGTTGCGACCACAGGAGAACACAACAAGCGCAAAATTTCGGTGGTGGGTCAGAGTGGCTGTGGACTTAGTATATATATGAAAATTGTGGAGGACGGAATGGACGCTGTCGAAAAATCTGTTTATTTCCCAGCATGCAGTGCGGCGGTGATGTTGAAAATCGAGGCAAGGTGAGTATGCCCTAGAATAAGAAGCTGTAGCTCGGCCCGAGCAACGAATAAGAGCAAAAAAATTCACTGCTAAGCTAGGACTAGGACTGAATTTTGCTGTAAATGTTGACTTTGGGGTTTGCCACGATGATTTGAATAAAAAAAACTAAAGGCAAAAACGTGATTTTTGTTGTTTTTCTATGACGTTAAAAACGGTAATTTTTGTTATTGTCCAAATTCAAACGCTGATATTCTGCAAAAATCGCTGACTTTTTTGTGTTTATTGGGTATCTCAATTTGAAAGACTTTCTAGTCAATGCTCACAACTGCTAGTTAAGGCAATGTCCGCACGATTGAGAAAGTTACAATTTTTTAAAGCAGTGGAGTCTCGTACGGGCGGTTACGGGCGGTTCAGGTGTCAATGGGTTAAGGTTTAATCAATATATGTGTAAGTTAAGCTCGTCTAGAGCTGTGGGAACTTGCATGCATGCATGTAAACAGTGTGTGAATTTTCAATACATGTAGTCAGCCAGGCTCCGTCAGCCACAATTCGGAAAAAAGGAACTGTACGATGCTCTACTGAATACAAAAACCAATCAAACGAAAACAACAGACTGAAGTATTTATAAAAATGTTTGTCCGTACAAACCTATGAAAATTTTCATCCGTTACTTCCAAGTGTGTCAAAATGTCTTCTGCCGCCGCTACCGACCCAGCTTCCTTTATGGCGGGCTCTAAGCTTAAAATAAGCTGGTTTAAACTCGCAAAGAAGTTATCATGGTTATCTGAATTCTTTCTTTCCATGTTTACAGCTCAATCACCAACGAACTTGGCTACCAAAAACTTGTTTCCTTGCCGCCATCTTGGTTGGTAAGGCGCTCTATTATTTTTCGTTCCCAGGCTACCGATGCGCTTCCTTCATTTATCCCACAATTCCTTGCCGGCAATTTCGCACTTTTGCGAGCGCAGCGCGCGATGTTGTGGTCAACTTGCCCGAAAGTGAAGGCTAGAATATTTTTCTTGGCATGGAGGCGCAAACTGCAAGGGTGGGAAGATAGACCTTCATGTCTGGACTTACATAGCGGAAATGAGAAGCGAAGTACTTTAAGAAAGTCTACTGCATTGACGATGTTTTGCGCAAAGTCGAAGCGCGCGCTATGAACTGCACTGTGGAATAATGGAAGGCATAAGCAGAGCCCTCGTGATAACTTCCATGGCAACCGACAATTGTTTGCTTTTCGGAAAAATAAACGAAGTTTGCGAAAAGTACCACTGTTGAAAAAAAAACTAAGAATTTTGCTCTTGTAGCAAATGGTGAAAAACTGCAATACATAAGTTGAGTAAAGCAATTTTGTTTTGATAATTAAAACGCAATATCTCAAGCTCTGAGTTTCTCTGTTAAATAGTTTCGCCTGGTGTTAAGTTCTGTGCGAAAAATCCTTTTTTATGGAAAACGCGAGCAAATCTTACCGTGTTCTTGTCTTGCATCTAGCGCAATCAGTTAACAAAACAAACCCTACAAGCTCAATATTAAGTAAGTAGCAACTCTCGCTTTCTGAACGAAGCTTTCCTTTCACACAAAAGGCACAACTTGAGCGTTCCGTGAAAAAGAGCGAAGTGAATGTTTTGCGTCACAGTCAGACTTCGTGACGCAGAGCGCGCGATTAAAGCATAACTTGTTACCAGGATTACAAGATGATTTTTGAGCTACAGGTGAAGACAATTCAAAGTCGAAACTGAAGGACAGAAAACTTTCGAAATTTTTTCATTGATTGGCGCCAGTTTAACTGGATTCTAAATTGATGCTACTTAATCGTGCTTTAAACAACCCAGCCGAGGCAGGGAAGAAAGAAAAAAGGCTCCACCCACTCTCGCTCACGCACTGCCATAGGGAACCCACGCGTTTATTTAGAATGAACATAGAATGAAGTTACAAATGAACTTGCATGATGTTGTGTTTCAATCCAAATGTGCTGTTGCTTCTGTGCTGACGAATAACTGAAATCAGCTTATGTTGGGATTTATAGCATCCACAATTCAACCGTCCGATCAAACCTGTTGATACGATTAATTCGAAACGATCGTGTCTGTTAGTTTTGAAATGGTCTCGCATTTCGCCGTCTGTTATTAAATTTTAACTTGTCAGCCGTCATGTGGCATGGTCTCGTATTTCGGCGTCTGGAAATGGGGAGAAGAGAAAATTGACACACTCCACTGTGCTTGATCATCACTGTTCGACGACTTTTTCCTAATTATATACAGTCCTTTGATTAAATGTTGTCACTGATCGGTCTCATCCCTACGCGACCAGACCGAAAAGGATTATGGAGAGAAATCAATTCACATTCAATAGCTGCATATATTATCAAACACGTCTTGAGTTCGCTGTGTGGTTTCTATTTTGCCGAGATAAACCGCTTTATATAGCGAGGAGATATCGACAAGTAAATTGCTACCTCTTCAGTTTTCATCGCGAAAACTTGTGTCATCCAAACCGCTCGCCACCGTAGGTCTTCACTGTATGGTCGAGGCATATCTCGGCAATATAGAAACCGCACGGCAAACTCAAGACTTGTTTGATAATATATGCAGCTATTGAATGTAAATTGTTTCTCTCCATAATCCTTTTCGGTCTGGTCGCGTAGGGATGAGACCGATCAATGACAACGTTTAATCAAAAGACTGTATAATTTCGGCATTTCAACAAAACTATTTTTCGCCATACCAAAATATTGATCCCTCAGACGAGACATTTGCTCCGGGCGTGCGCGCTATTGTTTTGCTTTTGGATTTCTATTGTTTTGGCTTTTGTTTTAGTTTAAAGAACCGTGCATAACTAATGTATGGGGTTATACGGAAATCTTTCCGATATCAATACTCTCTTTCTTGTTTATGTAACCTTGAAGCGCGGGGTTTCCTTGATATAGCCGTATTTTCCGCTTTTCTTCTGATTTCCCACGTTCTCATCGCTAGGCCATGCACTGACAGACGAGCAAGCCGGAACGTAAACACGATGCCGACCAAAGGAAGCCAAAATGCACTCAGTCGAAGCATCGTGCGGCTGAAAAGTGCAAAATGACGGAGGTTTTTTCGCTCTAACTAAAGCAAATTTCCCACCACAATGTTTACTAGATTCCAGTTTTTCCAACACCGAGTCGAATGTTGGCATTGTGCCTGTTAAAACGAGTTAGAACAGGATAGAACGTGCTTAAAGCGATGACCGCGCGGTCGAACTCCATACAAGCCTTTATACGAAATTGCTCACTTCAAGGTAAAAATGAAGGTACTTTTTTTAAAAGTTATTAAAGTATTTTAACGTTTCAAGATAGAATAATAACCATAGTACTGGAATCCGAGTATGGATTTCAGAAAAGTAACTCAGAAATGCGCGAAATTTTGTTTTTCCTTTCAAAAAATGACCTTTTTGCTTTGACTTTAGGGTCAAATTGGAAGCCTGGTGACAAGTGAAAATACTATATAGGCAAATGTCACCCAATTTTTTGCCATGTGGTTTCATATTTTTCCCAATTATCAATCGTAGCTTGTGCTAAACATTTTTTCGAGGCCTTCACTTGCTTTTTCCAGGTGTAATCTCGTCCACATTTTCAAAACTGTCCTCCATGTTGGACGAAACAGAGAAAACTTTGCTTGTTTTCCATCCTGCCACACGCAAAATGGCGGTCACCCCACTGACTCAGTGGGGTGACCGATTTTTCACTCAAGCCAAACATTATTGCCCTAAAATACTTCGAGTGGATGCAGCGGCTTATCACTTATTATTAATTATTAATATTAACTTATTATTACGACTTATTATATAGAATATAATAATAATTTTATTACTTTATATATTGTTTTCTTCGATACTATTCTCTGTAGTTAGAGGGTCTGGATGGGGTTGTGTACAAATGTCAGTTGTCAGTTAAAATTTTGGCCATTTGTCAGTTGTCAGTTAAATTTAAGGCCATTTGTCAGTTGTCAGTTAATCGACTGTTAATAATAAATTAAGTAATTTAATAATTTCTTTTTTATCCAAAATTTAACTAAAAAGGCACATAAAATGTAAACTATCACTAATTCGAAAATTGCTACACCAATAACTTTTTTCTGCTTCACTACGCTACAGACAGTAAATACGCCAATACGTTTATTTTGCAGGTTTCGGCCGAGCACCGGGACTATGTACACAGTAAATAAAGTTACACTAAGCACCGTGACTATGTATACAGTAAATAAAGTATGTATACAGTAAATAAAGCTACACTGAGCACCGGGACTATGTATACAGTAAATAAAGCTACACTGAGCACCGGGACTATGTATACAGTAAATAAAGCTACACTGAGCAGCGGGACTATGTATACAGTAAATAAAGCTACATTGAGCACCGGGACTATGTATACAGTAAATAAAGCTACACTGAGCACCGGGACTATGTATACAGTAAATAAAGCTACACTGAGCAGCGGGACTATGTATACAGTAAATAAAGCTACATTGAGCACCCGGGACTATGTATACAGTAAATAAAGCTACACTGAGCACCGGGACTACGTACACACTAAATAAAGCTACACCGAGCCTTAGTATACAATGTATGCAGTATAACATAACTATCGATAACTACGCTGGCCAATAATTGCCATCACAGTAAGACACCTAAACGGAACTGAGCAACTACGCACAATACCACTGTGGGTAGACGGAGGCCAGAAAAAACCTGCCTTAAAACACCCCTGAGGGAAAAAATTGACAGGAAACCTGAGTAGGAACCCATGCTCAATCTCCAGCAATTAGCAGCCCTTCCTACGTGGCTATACAATTAAAAAAAAATTTCAAAGCTAATCGGAGAAAGCGGTGTCGGCCTAGAATGACATCCCATGTGCTATACACAGCTTATATACATCCATAAAATTACCCCTAATGCACTGGCATCCAAACTAACAGGGCCCAGGCCCTGTCGCTATCGTGACGCAGAAATATTACATTTCAGGCTAATTCGTTGCGACTCAAACACCAGAAATTCCATTTTTTTTTTCAAATTTGGAGTTGAAATCATTAAGTGGCTTTCTATCGTTACTCTCCTGCTTGTCCGAACATAACATTCCTTTCTAACACTTAGACCCTTAGCTCAACAAAACTTCACCTTCAAAATATTTGAAGTATATCGTGAGAAAGACAAACAAATATCGGAAGAGTTCTGTATTATAAAGGTGACAGGCCAAACACGACTCCCGCTAGTCTCAAAAAGTATAAAGAAGCCTTTAGAATTGCTTTGCCAAGAAGGTCTTCGAGATATTTGTTCCCTTTAGATCACCAAAATAGAATTGTGACTAGCCATTATTATCAATTTGTCTCAGTTTTGCATGCTCGATTTGTATTGTTTGACCCTTTGATGATCTTTGGGATATAAATCTCTTAAATGATAGGAGGTTTTCATGCTGTGTAGCCAGTCGAATTACTGTTTCTCTATGCCTTCGTTATGCTAGCTCTCTTGGCATATGTTAGGGCTTCTTTGGCTTACTTCTGTTGCAAGATACGTAGTGATCGGCTGCAGTTTTTGTTATAAATATGCTAGCTATAGGATCAGTCAATCTCCCAGCCCGTGATTTAGTGTCTAAGTCTTGTGAGAAAGTAGATATTTATTACGGATGTAAGCGTCTAAGATCGGCAAAGTCTGAAGCTGCCGTGTCTCTATTGGAATCATGACTTCTTACAGTTTATGTTTTAGCTCCTTGTTTTATTCTGTTTTTGAGTAGTGTTTCTTGGAGTTTGAAGAACCTCCGTTGTTTCATCATGGCGTTATTGCATCCTGACATGGCTTGTACAGTATATGGTGATCTGTTTTGAAAATTTCACGGCTGCTAGTGAATTCTTACGTTTTCTTAAACAACTACAAGACTCGAGTTTCGGTTCTTACATGAACCTCACCAGTTGCTTCTATAAGTAAATGTCTCGCGGAATAATATAAAACTATTCTGTACATGAAATGTTTGCCGTCTGCGGCATTAATGGGTGATTCTTTTATTGTCGATCAGCTATTACTACAACTGCCCAAAGCCGAGAATACAGCGACATATCCGGGACCTTCTTACGGTCCAGAGCGCTAAATTTGAAAAGCTTCCGTCTGACAAAAGAGCCAAATTACAAAGAAAATTGGGGAAAATGGCGAAACAAGGTGTATGTTTTACTCCATAACAAAAACACTAAGTACTTTGGCAGTTAGGTTCACCCTGGCTTTTTCAGAAGAGGTGTTAAGGAATCATTTAAGACCCTTTTTATTTGCCTAAGATTTGGACAACTACTATCGAATCGCGTTCTAAACTTCGTTTTTTTCGCTGATTTCAGTATGGAAAAAACACGGCATTGATATTCAGGATGGTCTTTCTCTTCAAGAAAGGACTTGCTAACTAAGGTTCACCCTGGAAATGTTAGCTTCGTGTCTAAATAAACGATTGGCGAAGTTTGGATTTAATACGATGCGTGGAAATAGTATCAAAGCGCTATTTATTAGAAGGTGTTCCGTAAACTAAAAATGGCGCTCTAAAATGTCTTCCTACGAACTCCCACGAGACCGGCAAACGGATTCAAATTTGAATAATTATCTCAACACAAACAATGTTCCCTCACTCGTGAGAGGCGGACGCTTGCTTTTTGCTTGTTCAAGTTAGGATTTCAAAGAGAAGCCATCATTTATTTCACATTTCTCATTGTCCTGCAAATAGAAAGGCCTATATTATTTTTTAAAACCTCACTTAATATACTCTAGGTCTGAACTACGTTAACCGATCGAGTAAAAGAGCGCGTCTAGATCTGGACTGCAAAACGCTTTGTAAAGAAACGTTAAAGAGCACGAGAAACAAAGCGCAACGTACAAGCGAGTGACCCGTGATTCACGCTCGCTATTTGGCAACGCTTTTAAATGAAAACCATATTCTGCGACAAATGTTTTTGCCATCGTACTCTGACCATTGCGAATCTAACGAGTCAAAATGAAAGTCTTGCCGCACACGAATTTGTTGACAAAATGCTTTAAAAAGAGCGCGGCCCGCCTTTAATTACAGCACGATTGTTAACTTTATCACACCTTGGGATTTACATCACGCATCAAACCGTGTAATTGACAGCAGTTGAATCTGCCAAGAGACTAGAGTATTCCCAAAGCTTATTCTGTTGAGCAAATACAACCGACGGGTTTTGCATATGCAAATAATTATGCTGCGCATCAAGAAACTGGGCACTATAAGTACATGTCGCGTAAGACAATGGCATTCCGGGCGACGTCTCGCTATTCCATGACTGGCATCACAAAGTGTCCTGGGGGGGGGGGGGGGGGGGGGGTGCACGCTACTCCATGACTGACATCACAAAGTGTCCTGGAGGGGTGCACGCAATTCCATGACTGGCATCACAAAGTGTCCTGGGGGATGGTACGCTACTCCATGACTGGCATCACAAAGTGTCCTGGGGGTGCACGCTACTCTATGACTGGCATCACAAAGTGTCCAAGAGGGTTGCACTCTACTCCATGACTGGCATCACAAAGTGTCCTGGGGGGATGGCACGCTACTCCATGACTGGCATCACAAAGTGTCCTGGGCGGGTGCACGCTACTCTATGAATGGCATCACAAAGTGTCCTGGGGGGTGCACGCTACTCTATGAATGGCATCACAAAGTGTCCTAGGGGGTGCACGCTACTCCATGACTGGCATCACAAAGTGTCCTGGGCGGGTGCACGCTACTCCATGACTGGCATCACAAAGTGTCCTCGGAGGTGCACGCTACTCCATGACTGCCATCACAAAGTGTCCTGCGGGGTGGTATACTACTCCATGACTGGCATCACAAAGTGTTCTGGGGGGTGCACGCTACTCCATGACTGGCATCACAAAGTGTCATCGCCGAGAATACAGCGACATATCCAGGACCATCTTACGATCCAGAGCGCTAAATTTGAAAAGCTTCCGTCTGACAAGAGCCAAATTACAAAGAAAATGGGGGGAAATGGCGAAAAAAGGTGTACGTTTTACTCCATAACAAAAAAACTAAGTACTTTGGCGGTTAGGTTCACCCTGGCTTTTTCCTAGAAGAGGTGTTAAGGAATAATTTAAGACCCTTTTTATTTCCCTGAGATTTGGACAACTACTATCGAATCGCGTTCTAAAATTCGGTTTTTGCGCTGATTTCAGTATGGAAAAAGCACGGCATTGATATTCAGGATGGTCTTTCTCTTCAAGAAAGGACTTGCTAACTAAAGTTCACCCTGGAAATGTTAGCCTCGTGTCTAAACAAAAGATTGGCGAAGTTTGGATTTAATACGATGCGTGGAAATAGTATCAAAGCGATATTTTCTAGAAGGTGTTCCGTGAACTAAAAATAGCGCTCCAAAATGTCTTCCTACGAACTCCCACGAGACCGGCAAACGGATTCAAATTTGAATAATTATCTCAACACAAACAATGTTCCCTCGGTCCTGAGAGGCGGGCGCTTGCTGTTAGGATTTCAAAGAGAAGCCATCATTTATTTTACATTTCTCATTGTCCGGCAAATAGAAAGGCCTATATTATTTTTTAACACCTCAGTTAATATACTCTAGGTCTGAACTACCTTAACCGATCGAGTAAAAGAGCGCGTCTAGATCTGGACTGAAAAACGCTTTGTAAAGAGCACGCGAGAAACAAAGCGCAACGAACAAGCGAGTGACCCGTGATTCACGCTCGCTATTTGGCAACGCTTTTAACTGAAAACCATGTTCTGCGAAAAATGTTTTTGCCATCGTACTCTGACCATTGCGAATCTAACTAGTCAAAATGAAAATCTTGCCGCACACGAATTTGTTGACAAAACGCTCTGTAAAGAGCGAGAAGAATAAGACATCACGTCTTTTATAGACATTCGACGCACTTAAAATGACTTTAAAACGCTCTAAACACTGTTAAACGCGGTAGTTTGATAAAAAATTTCGGTCTTCGAGCCTCTTCAGTCGTCCGCCATATTAAAGTTCTGTAAAGAGCGCGAGTAAAAAAGCGTAAGGAACAAGCGAGTGACCAGCGCATTGCGCTCGCTATTTGGCAAAGCTTTTAACTGAAAACCATGTTTTGCGGAAAATGTTTTTGCCATCGCGCTCTAACCATTGCAATTCTAAAGATTAAAAAAAAATGAAAATCTTGCCGCACCCAAATTTGTTGACAAAATGCTTTGAAACGAGCGCGGCCCGCCTTTAATTACAGCACGATTGTTAACATTATCACACCTTGGGATTTACATCACGCATCAAACCGTGTAATTGACAGCAATTGTAATTGACAGTTGAATCTGCCAAGAGACTAGAGACTACAGTATTCCCAAAATGTCTTCCTACGAACTCCCACGAGACCGGCAAACGGATTCAAATTTGAATAATTATCTCAACACAAACAATGTTCCCTTAGTCGTGAGAGGCGGGCGCTTCCTTTTTGCTTGTTCAAGTTAGGATTTCAAAGAGAAGCCATCATTTATTTCACATTTCTCATTGCTCGGCAAACAGAAAGAACTATATTATTTTTTAAAACCTCAGTTAATATACTCAAGGTATGAGCTACCTTAACCGATCGAGTAAAAGAGCGCGTCTAGATCTGGACTGCCAAACGCTTTGTAAAGAGCACGAGAAACAAAGCGCAACATACTTAAGCGAGTGACCCGTGATTCACGCTCGCTATTTGGCAACGCTTTTAACTGAAAACCATGTTCTGCGAAAAATGTTTTTGCCATCGTACTCTGACCATTGCGAATCTAACTAGTCAAAATGAAAATCTTGCCGCACACGAATTTGTTGACAAAACGCTCTGTAAAGAGCTAGAAGAATAGGACATCACGTCTGTTATAGACATTCGACGCACTTAAAATAACTTTAAAACGATCTAAACACTGTTAAAACGCGATAGTTTGATGGAAAATTTCGGTCTTTGAGCCTGTTCAGTCGTCCGCCATATTAAAGTTCTGTAAAGAGCGCGAGTAAAAAAGCGTAACGAACAAGCGAGTGACCCGCGCATCGCGCTCGCTATTTGGCAAAGCTTTTAACTGAAAACCATGTTCTGCGGAAAATGTTTTTGCCATCGCACTCTGACCATTGCGAATCTAACGAGTCAAAATAAAAATCTTGCCGCACACGAATTTGTTGACAAAATGCTTTGAAAAGAGCGCGGCCCTCCTTTAATTACAGCACAATTGTTAACTTTATCACACCTTGGGATTTACATCACGCATCAAACCGTGTAATTGACAGGAGTCGAATCTGCCAAGAGACTAGAGCCTAGAGTATTCCCAAAGCTTATTCTGTTGAGCAAATACAATTGACTGCTTCTGTATATGCAAATAATTATGCTGCGCATCAAGAAACTGGGCACTATAAGAACATGTCGCGTTAGACAATGGCATTCCGGGCGATGCCTCGCTACTCCATGACTGGCATCACAAAGTGTCCTAGGGGTGCACGCTACTCCATGACTGGCATCACAAAGTGTCCTGGGCGGGTGCACGCTACTCCATGACTGGCATCACAAGGTGTCCGCGGGGTGCACACTACTCCATGACTGCCATCACAAATTGTCCTGGGGGGTGGCATGCTACTCCATGACTGGCATCACAAAGTGTTCTGGGGGTGCACGCTACTCCATGACTGGCATCACAAAGTGTCATCGCGGAGAATACAGCGACATATCCAGGACCATCTTACGGTCCAGAGCGCTAAATTTGAAAAGCTTCCGTCTGACAAAAGAGCCAAATTACAAAGAAAATGGGGGGAAATGGCGAAAAAAGGTGTATGTTTTACTCCATAACAAAAAAACTAAGTACTTTGGCGGTTAGGTTCACCCTGGCTTTTTAAGAAGAGGTGTTAAGGACTAATTTAAGACCCTTTTAATTTCCCTGACACTTGGACAACTATGTTCCCACAGTCGTGAGAGGCGGTCGCTTGCTTTTTGCTTGTTCAAGTTAGGATTTCAAAGAGAAGCCATCATTTATTTCACATTTCTCAATGTCCGGCAAATAGAAAGGCCTATTTTATTTTTTAAAACCTCAGTTAATATACTCTAGGTCTGAACAACGTTAACCGATCGAGTAAAAGAGCGCGTCTAGATCTGGACTGCAAAACGCTTTGTAAAGAGCACGAGAAACAAAGCGCAACGTACAAGCAAGTGACCCGTGATTCATGCTCGCTATTTGGCAACGCTTTTAACCGAAAACCATGTTCTGCGGAAAATGTTTTTGCCATCGTACTCTGACCATTGCGAATCTAACGAGTCAAAATGAAAATCTTGCCGCACACGATCGAATTTGTTGACAAAACGCTCTGTAAAGAGCTAGAAGAATAAGACATCACGTCTTTTATAGACATTCGACGCACTTAAAATAACTTTAAAACGATCTAAACACTGTTAAAACGCGGTAGTTTGATAAAAAATTGAGGTCTTCGAGCCTTTCAGTCGTCCGCCATATTAAAGTTCTGTAAAGAGCGCGAGTGTTCTTGCATCTTCCAGACTAGTACTGCTGAGTACTGGATTTGCGATAGGATGTTATCTTTATACCTGTAGTAGAAAAAGGTAAAGGCATTTAATCAAATTGATCTAAAAGAGATCTTCAGTCTGAATTTCAAAATAAGCCTAGTGTGGCGTGGCAAGTTTACATATTTCTTTCACCGAGGTTTTTACTAAAGATTGTTTTCCGCAATAATCTCTGGGTTCGCGCTATTGACGAATTCTTCTAATGCAGGAGAAAGAGAAGATTTGTCATAAGTACTTACATTGCAAATCTTCTGCTTTTTCTGTCAGACTTAGACTGGTACTGATTCTTCGTTCCTTAGCAATTCTCGGTTTCTCATCTGCAAAACTGGGACAAGAAAAGGGAAATTAACACAATAATAACGAACCCGTTATTGCCAATTCATAAATGATATTTTTATACCAAGACACTACAATGGTGTTCTTATTGACCTAGCCTGTGAACAGGCTTCTTTTTGGGGAATTGGGTTAGGTTAAAATCGGCGAGCGAAGCGAGGACTGGGAAAGAGGGAATGGGGGACGAAGCCTGTGGACTCGCCTTTGATGCCGCCGTTCCGCCCCCTATAATTATGCTGTTATTATATTGGCAACAAGTTAATTAAAATGTCAACAAGTTCTCATGTTTTTATTCTGTTGAATGCATCGGTAGCAGTATAAAAATGGACAGGTTAAACACGACTCTCACTCTTCGCAAAAAAGTATAAAGCTTTTCCAGTAAGACTTCAGAGAGAATTGCCCGTTTAGATCACAGTTGTGAATTTGTTTTCTTCGATGATATTGAACTTTTGATCTCGGCGAATTATATTGTTTCCGGCCACACGGTAATAGGCATCTTAGATCCGAGTCTCAAAAAGCCGTTGTCTATAATTCCACTGCATTGAAATCATGAATTATTGCAATAATTTTTAGCTCCTTAGTATTAAAGTTCTGTAGTTGAGTAGTGTGTCCCAGTGGAGCTAGGATAAATCCCCTTGTTTTGTAATAGCGTTTGATTTGGCATCCAACAGATAATCTGTAGCATGGTTGCTGTTTTGTAAATCCAGTCAGCAAAATTCCAAAAACATCTTGCTTTTTTGCCACAGACTTTAGACACAGCTTTTGCTCTTCTTTAAGCCTCGGTATAAGCGAAAAATTTCGCAACGAATCGCTCAAAGCTTTCTCAAAATCGAGATCTGAAAATTGCATGCGACGAGTCGTCATGTTTGTTTATCATTTGAGCCAGCGAATGGAATATTTATGCAAATTTAAGGCGCCAGGTATTTGAGATGTCAACATGTGTCGTTTGTCACCGCATACCTGTCAACCTTAAGTGATCTGACCAATCAGCTCATGATATCAGACTCTGGTATCATGGAACGGCGGCATCAAAGGCGAGTCCACAGGCTTCGCCGCCCCTTCTCTCTTCCCCAGTCCGCGCTCGGCTCGCTTCACTCGCCGATTTAACCTAACCCAATTCCCCAAATAAGAAGCCTGTTCACAGGCTATTATTGACCAAGGTAAATGATTCACTGAAGACAGTCAGTTCTAATTTCATTAATAAAAATATTTCAGGAAATCACTAACGTGAAGGATATGATTTGCATAGATTTTGGCGATTTTATTCCTTCGTTTTCTCCACATTTAATGATCAGTTTGAGAAGCTATATCAAACACTCAAAAGAGTGTTTCATTAGATATCCAAACACCTCGAAGTGGGCCACAGGTTTCCCAAGCTCAAAATTCGTCTTTTTGATGTGTTTTTGAGAGCCCTTCAGGCGGCCGACTCTACATACGTGGTGTATGCGACAGCTTGTGTATATAGAGAAATGTATAGGAAAATCACGGATTCTCTAAAATTGGGTAAATAACTATCTATTTTGAAATAAAGTTTACCTACCTCAAATGTGTCGCTAACATGTGTCTTGTACCGAATTTGTTAGAAGGGGAGACAAAGACTTCGAATAACTTCGCTAAATGGCGTCGGAATGGCTTCAAATTCGGTACAAGACACAAGAATAATTTCCAAATAGAGTAGCAATTCTTCACAACTTTCCTACCACTTGACTTTGTTTGTAGTTACATATTATCAACTGAGGAGAGCAAATTTGAAATAAAAATAAAGCACGTTTCTACGCAGCTTCGTTATTAAAAGTACTCTTTTACTATATAAAAGTGCCTGGCGTAATGAACGACAGATAAGTTTTACTTGTATGTCGTTGAAGAAAAATAAATTTGGTCTTGATTCATACTCAAAATGTCGTGAATTATAACGGTTTATTTTAGCCCTAGCCTGCACAATAGGCGCTTCTGTGGCGCGCCAGCGCGAAGCGCGAGAAACGAGCGCGGAGCGCGAGCCACGCAATGGAGAGAAGAAAAATGCCTGTTGTCCAGGCTACTTTAGCTCGGGCTATCGATGGTTCTACTTTTTAAATTAGATATTACTTACCTCATACACCGTATTTATCACAAGCAGTATTAAAGGGAGAATAACCTTAAGAATCACGAGTCTCAACGCAAGTAATTATGAACGGAACCATTTTCCTTGTAAGAGAGACGCTGACATGATGAGGTCAATTCGCAGTGTTGACCTGTGCAGTATCGATTGTACAATTCTTGCACTTAATCCTCATTGTATGCCTGACATATTTCTTTCTTGCCACTTGCCACAAAATCCTGGCGAACTTTGCTGTGATAGTCTAAATTTAAGCGATCAATGACGAGTTTCAACAGAGCAGCAAACTAAAAGATCGTTAAGAAAATTCAAATATCGTCTTGGTATGATTTGCGCATGGGTGAATGAAAAGTTTAATCATTTCATTAATTCACTACGGCGAAACTCATGAATAACAATCATATTCAGTAAAAAGTATTCACATTGAAGTGTGTTTTAAATATTTTCACTAATTATAATAATTTAAGACAATGTGATGGCCGGAACGTGCGAGAAAAAAATTGAAAACAAAACAGGTTATGCTCCATAACGTGCGGTAAAATTGAAATATTTAAAACGTTTTTAAAAATTGCTATATTTGTTTTTTATTCTCGCATTTGGTTTGACGGCTTTTTTTCTGTGAATACGGTTAACCCTCTGAAGGCAGACACCTCTCTAATGATGATTTATTTGTCCGAGACAAAAGTTTTCCTTTCTAAATGAAGGAGAATTTAAGCAGTGTCGTATTATAAACTAGCCTTATTTTGCGAGGCGCCATCCTGTATTTTGCCCGGTTATTTGGTAGCCGATTTACATTAATCCAGGATTAGAGTCAGTTTTGAATTCAGTTGAATAACTGTAATCGATGGAAATTTTTCCGTAGTTTATCTGATCTTCCGTTTCAACTTTGGCTTGTCTTCACGTCTAGCTATTAATAAGCTTTTAACCCGCGATGCCTCGTCCGTACATTGATGATCTTAGATGGCGGGCCATATGGATAAAAGAGTTTCCACATAGCATGGATGATTAACCGCAATACCTTTCGGGATTGTCGCGCGCACTTTTACGCTTTTTTCCGACAACCTTTCTCGAAACAGCTGAACACACTAGTCTTTTTGGCGAGTGTGTATGCTAAGAAATATCAAGTCAAGAATACTTTACTTTAGATTGTTTAGCGTAAGAAAGCATTGCATAATATATTTTGCCCATGCCTTTGTAACATTTTACCATTGAAGGTCTTCTGAAGATCTCCAACAATTTTCCTAGCTGTCCCGTCAGAGGTTCCCGCCCAAACTAAATACAGAACATGGAATCGAAGTGAAAACGTGTTCGTGAGGTCGAAGTAAATGTCTGCGTTAAGTCGAAGTGAATGTGTTCGTGAACTCGCTAAGCATGTCGGGATATTCAGTGGCCATAGCGTAATGGCGTCTGCGCCCAAAGCATGTCGGGACATCAAATGGCAAAACGAAACGGAGGTTACCGCCCAAGCTACATGCAGAACATGGTATCGAAGTGAAAACGTGTTCGCGATATCGAAGTAAATGTGTGCGTTACGTCGAAGTGAATGAGTTCGTGAAGTCGCCAAGCATGCATGTCGGGACAATTAATGACCATAGCCTATTAAACAGAGTTCCTGCCCAAAGCATGTCGGGAAATTCAATGGCAAAACGAAACGGAGGCTTCCGACGAAACTACATACACAACATGGTATCGAAGTGAAAACGTGTTCGTGAGTTCGAAGAAAATGTGTGCGTTACGTCGAAGTGAATATGTTCGTGAAGTCGCCAGGCATGTCGGGAGATTTAATCGAAGTGATATGTTCGTGAAGTCGCAAAGCATGTCGGGACAAGGTATTGCCAATGCGAGACGGACTTCCCGCACAAAGCATGTCGGGAAATTCGATAGCAAAACCGAAACGGTCTTCCCCTCCAAACTAGATAAACAGTTTAAAATGCAAGGCTAGTACAACAGAAATTAATGGCAGGTTTAATGGCCAATATTTCGACTAGTAGAACTAGTCTTCCAATATTAGTACATATTAGCCAATCATGTACTTGTTATCTATATTCAAATTTACGAGCCGTTGTATATTATTTTCACTCCAACGCCGGCCCCGTAGAAGACTAGTTCTACTAGTCGAAATATTAGCCATTAAACCTGCCATTAATTTCCGTTGTACTAGCCTTGCATTTTAAACTGTTTATCTGCACTTTTGGGTGACGTCTAGTACTCGCATCCCTTCATAAAGGAGATCCGGAAAGAAAGTTACCACTATTTATCAGTGTTGAGTGGTCCTCTGCATTTAAACGTTTTATACTTCCAAACTAACCAGGGGCGTAGCCAGGAATTGTTCAGAGGTACACACGATCACTGTTTTCAAACACTCCCCCTACCTTCTCCCCCACCCTCAAGTCCCAAATCTTTCTTTTTTTCCCACTTTTTCAGGTACGCACGTGCGTACGTGCGTACAGGTAGCTACGCTCCTGCTAACTAGAGGGTCTGGATGGGATTAACTGACAACTGACAAATGGCCAAAATTCTAACTGACAACTGACAAATAGCCTAAAATTTAACTGACAACTGACATTTGTAGAGGGTTTTACTGACAACTGACAAAAGATCTTATTGTCCTAAATATCCTTCAATGTTTTACTCTTTTCGTCAAACAAATACACGTTTTATATTAAATCTTAGCAGCAGGACGCTTGAGTGTCATATTTCGTTAATAATTTACTGTATCACCCATGTACATCATGTCAAGGTTATTTCACCTAAAGTCCACCTGTGACGTCACCTATGATCTCGAATTTACAAACTCACGCTAACCGAGTCCCGAGCATGCGCCAGCTTACATGGTGGCTGCTAATGTAAGCTTTTACCGCGTTAATTCGGATACGGCATTCGAAAGACATAGAAACTGTATTCCGATGATTGACTTAAATACGGTACATGCTCTCAAAAAGCACCTTATTCAATTCCTTGGCCTGATGGAACTAACAATTAAATACGGCCTTGGAGATTTCGATATATAGCTTTATCGGATGGCACCGAAGGCCGGGCGGGAAAAGTGATAACTTCGCCATCACAACGGACGACCAGTGTAAGCTGGAGCTTCCAAGTATGCTGTATGACTTAGGAAGCGAAATGAACAGTATGTATTCTTAGTGCTTGTGTATTTGTTACATGTATTGGTATAAATATAAGCATACCAGTTAGTCCGGAAAACCTTGGGTATTGCTACGCTTTTAGAATATTTTCGTTGTTGTTTACACGTAATGCACTATGTAATATTTATTTTTCTTGGAATTATTTATGTTATAATTACAGTAGCCTAGTATATAACTACATTTTGTAGCTTTGCGGCAGCGGTGCGAACCTCCGCGTGTGCTTACTTCTCAACACCTTTCCTGGAGCGATCGTTACACGTCAGGTTTAGTGGTGTCGGTTGATGTAAATTCATGCATTAAAACACGCAGTAAATCAGCTAAAAAAACAAAATATTATAGAAACGAAACACTTCACCCCTTCAAATGAAATACTTTCATTGATGATTATATGCCGAGCAAGTTACTGGGCTTATTTCCTGCTAGTCTGTCCACAGACCCTCTATTTTGTCTAGAGTTCCTCGAGATCGCGAGAGGGTTGTCCAATATACACGCACAGTCACGTTCCGACCGTGACGTTGATCGTCGATCCGTACGGAGCGTACGGTTCGTCAACTGAGTAGACGGTCCGTAGTCAAGAAACCACGGTCCGTGAATTGCATCTCATTAAAGAGACTTAGAATATTTTCGTGTATTTCGTTGAACCGTGTGTACCCAAAACGGTTCGTCGATCCGTACGGAGCGTACGGTTCGTCAACTGAGTAGACGGTCCGTAGTCAAGAAACCACGGTCCGTGAATTGCATCTCATTAAAGAGACTTAGAATATTTTCGTGTATTTCGTTGAACCGTGTGTACCCAAAACGGTTCGTCGATCCGTACGGAGCGTACGGTTCGTCAACTGAGTAGACGGTCCGTATTCAAGAAAGCACGGTCCGTGAATTGCATCTCATTAAAGGGACTTAGAATATTTTCGTGTATTTCGTTGAACCGTGTGTACTCAAAACGGTTCGTCGATCCGTACGGAGCGTACGGTTCGTCAACTGAGTAGACGGTCCGTATTCAAGAAAGCACGGTCCGTGAATTGCATCTCATTAAAGGGACTTAGAATATTTTCGTGTATTTCGTTGAACCGTGTGTACCCAAAACGGTTCGTCGATCCGTACGGAGCGTGCGGTTCGTCAACTGAGTAGACGGTCCGTATTCAAGAAAGCACGGTCCGTGAATTGCATCTCATTAAAGGGACTTAGAATATTTTCGTGTATTTCGTCGAACCGTGTGTACCCAAAACGGTTCGTCGATCCGTACGGAGCGTACGGTTCGTCAACTGAACAGACGGTCCGTATTCAATGTACCACGGTCCGGTGTCATGAGTGACCCATAAGAAAAAAATTCCGCAAAAAATCTGCTTTTTTTTGCTATTTCTGCCAAATTTGGTACACAGGAAGTTGATAAATTTATCCACTTCCTGTGCGAATTTGGGCTAGGATACTTCAATTCGGCCTACATGACGAATTTTTATGTTTACACTTCACACTGTGAGTGCGCTGTGAGAAATGGCTAAATCCGCGTCGAAGAGATCTCTTGATTGAAATTCAAGGTAAGCGATGTATTTAATAAGCTTACTTTCGACCGCGTGGTTTCACAAGTGCTATGCAATCGAAAATATGGTCTTGCAATGCGAGAAAATATTCTTCTTGTTGCTTTTATACGTTTGCATTTTTGTCAATTTAATGAAGTATATCCGTGAATTCACATTTGGAAGTGCAATGGTTCTTTCTGAGCAATTTTAGATCAAATGACGCGTAATTAGATCAAAGACTCGTGATGACATGTTGACCGGAGTGATGTCATGTTAGGGGCAAACATGGGTGTCGATAAAAATTCATCAATAATATCAGTTTTTATCTTTTTCAGCAAGATTCCAGATCATTTTGTTGGCAGAATAAGGATCATTTTACTTTTAAACACCTTTGGAAGATATTATAACCCTTTGGAGGAATATTCCTTTTTTTCCTCAAAAGTGATGCATAAGTTTTTCTAATTTTTGCTCTTTCAGAATTTTTTCCAGAAACTCTGGGCTTTTATGATAAGATGTGTTTTTTCCAAAAAGCCCATTCTATACACATTCAAATGAGATATAGTAGTCCACATTGCTGTAAATGCCTGCTGAGATATAAAATAAAACATGTGATACTGTCAAATTTGTCCGGCATTTTTTTCTCGTTGAAAATGTTGCTCTTTTATTTTGATGAGGAACTGTGAAAAAACAGCGTACATGTACATGTGAATTGGATTATAGTTTTTAATAGAATACATGCGCTAATGAAAAATGTTTACAAACGAGTTTGTTTTCAGTTGTTCATCACTTATAGTTGTGTATTAAAACTATGTTGAACATGTCAATCGATTGACAATACAAAACTGTTCACAGGGCTGCAAATGACAGTTGGTCATCGGACAATGGCCGACCAAAATTTGCCAATGTCCGACGAAATGGCAACCGTGGTTGGACATTACGTCCTGAAAACTTGCAAAAGGCTGATTGGTTTGAAATTGGCCTATAATGCATAGCAAACCCTTGAGCATTGAATATGTCATGTATGCCCGCTCGAATGCATGGTAAATAATGTGATGTCTGACCAAATTTTTTGTTTGTCCGACCAAAATGGTGCCGAAGTCGGACATGTGTCCTTTCAAGAAAAAATAATTATTTGCAGCCCTGGTTCAATTGAGGGGCGGGGAGTCGACAATTCTCCCCCAAAATTTGAAAGCGTAGCGTAGCAAAATAGATATTTGGTGTAGTGGCGCGTTGTTTGTTGCCTCACGCTTTAAGAACGAGATATATATGTAGGTTCCTTATTTACACTGGCATGTTCGGGTTTAGTTTTCGATTCGCTTGTTTGTTTATATTTGAAAGCGTAGCGTAGCAAAATAGATATTTGGTGTATTGGCGCGTTGTTTGTTGCCTCACGCTTTAAGAACGAGATATATATGTAGGTTCCTAATGTTCGGGTTTAGTTTTCGGCTCGCGTGTTTGTTTATATTTGAAAGTGTAGCACAGTAAGATAGATATTTAGTGCAGTGGCGCGTTGTTTGTCGCCTCACGCTTAAAGAACGAGATATATGCACGCTCCGTAAGCAAGGATTACGTTCCGTACGAAACGTACGGTTCGTACGAATCGTATGGACAGTAAAAAGTTATTCACAGTGACTGAGTGTGATAATGAGATGTACGTTCCGTATACAGACAGAACACGGACCGTAAGCAAGGATTACGTTCCGTTCGAAACACAGGGAGCAGAGGAGCCAAATTTGACCTAATACGCGTTCGATCTTTGAGCTTTATACGTGCGCTGTGTCTTGCGTTATTCGATCTGTTGTTTTCGAGTTTTTCCCCCACCGGGACCCCAAGCGTAATCGGCGCTTTCCGGAAAGCGTAATCGGTGCTTTCCGGAAAGCGTAAGCGTAACGATCTTGTGGCGCCCACAGTCAGCAATCTGCGGTTACCTAACGGAAAGTTCCGATTACGCTTGGGGTCCAGCTGGGGCGAAAAACAAACTCGTAAACAACAGATCGAAGATCGAACGCATAAAGGTCAAATTTGGCTCCTCTGCTCCCTGTGTTCGAAACGTACGGTTCGTACGAATCGTATGGACAGTAAAAAGTTATTCACATTGACTAAGGGTGATAATGAGATGCACGTTCCGTATACAGACGGAACACGGACCGTAAGCAAGGATGACGTTCCGTGCGAAACGCGGACCGTATAAGCGAGGATGACGATCCGTACGTTTTGTACGGACCGTCAACGTTTACTCACGGTCCGTATCAGTGCGACAGTATTGGACATGACTGGATCGCGAGCAAAATAGAAGCCGCGAGGGGATTTGAAAGCGCGCGAACACAAGGGGTTGGCCCTGGGGAAAGACAAATATATTCTTTTTGCGCCCGCTTGCGGCCACTATCGCGCTCCGCGCTCGAAGAAAAATAACCTCTTTGCAAAAAATAAACGTCTGTGGACAGACTAATTTCAGGCGATTTTGCTCAAACAAGGTATTAAATCGTATTAAAGTTTTACTATACTCATAAAAATTACTGGTTCAATTTTCAATTTCAGATATTTTTATTTAATTTTGAGCTTTTTTCTGGCGGTTCACGTTGTACCACAGGGTACAGAGGGGCTCTATTTGATCGTACAAGACGTTATTTTCTTCGAATTGTCGCCGTCTTGAAAGTTAAACTGATTGCGTTACACAAAATATGTACCGCGGGCCAAATTACTACAGGCTCGGAAGCTGCGATTGTTCGGAAAGCTTCGCTTTCCGAAGATAATTGCGCCCTTAGTAATTTGGCCCGCGGTACATATTTTGTGTAACGCAATCAGTTAAACTTTCAAGACGGCGACGATTCGAAGAAAATATCGTCTTGTACGATCAAATAGAGCTCCTCTGGACCCTGTGGTTGTACAGAAGAAAATCAATTGGGCTAATAAAGAGCATCGCCCGGAATGCCATTGTCTTTCGCGACATGTACTTACAGTGCCCAGTTTCTTGATGCGCAGCGTAATTATTTGCATATACAGAACCAGTCGGTTGTATTTGCTCAACAGAATAAGCTTTGGGAATACTCTAGTCTCTTGTCAGATTCAACTGCTGTCAATTACACGGTTTGATGCGCGATGTAAATCCCAAGGTGTGATAAAGTTAACAATCGTGCTGTAATTAAAGGCGGGCCGCGCTCTTTTCAAAGCATTTTTTCAACAAATTTGTGTGCGGCAAGAGTTTATTTATTTTTTTTGAATCTTTAGATTCGCAATGGTTAGAGCGCGATGGCAAAAATATTTTCCGTAGAACATGGTTTTCAGTTAAAAGCGTTGCCAAATAGCGAGCGCGATGCGCGGGTCACTCGCTTGTTCGTTACGCTTTTTTACTCGCGCTCTTTACAGAACTTTAATATGGCGGACGACTGAAGAGGCTCGAAGACCGAATTTTTTTTTATCAAACTATCGCGTTTTAACAGTGTTTAGATCGTTTTAAAGTTATTTTAAGTGCGTCGAATGTCTATAAAAGACGTGATGTCTTATTCTTCTCGCTCTTTCCAGAGCGTTTTGTCAACAAATTCGTGTGCGGCAAGATTTTAATTTTGACTCGTTAGATTCGCAATGGTCAGAGTACGATGGCAAGAACATTTTCCGCAGAACATGGTTTTCAGTTAAAAGCGTTGCCAAATAGCGAGCGTGAATCACGGGTCACTCGCTTGTACGTTGCGCTTTGTTTCTCGTGCTCTTTACAAAGCGTTTTGCAGTTCAGATCTAGACGCGCTCTTTTACTCGATCGGTTAACGTAGTTCAGACCTAGAGTACATTAACTGAGGTTTTAAAAAATAATATAGGCCTTTCTTTTTGCCGGACAATGAGAAATGTGAAATAAATGATGGATTCTCTTTGAAATCCTAACTTAAACAAGCAAAAAGCAAGCGCCCGCCCCTCACGACTAAGGGAACATTGTTCGTGTTGAGATAATTATTCAAATTTGGAACTGTTTGCCGGTCTCGTGGGAGTTCGTAGGAAGACATTTTGGAGCGCCATTTTTAGTTTACGGAACAACTTCTAGAAAATAGCGCTTTGATACTATTTTCTCGCATCGTATTAAATCCAATCTTCGCCAATCTTTTGTTTAGGCACGAGGCTAACATTTCCAGGTTGAACCTTAGTTAGCAAGTCCTTTCTTGAAGAGAAAGACCATCCTGAACATCAATGCCGTGTTTTTTACATACTGAAATCAGCAAAAAAAAAACGAATTTTAGAACGTGATTCGATAGTAGTTATCCAAATCTCAGGGAAATGAAAAGGGTCTTAAATGATTCCTTAACACCTCTTCTAAAAAAGCCAGGGTGAGCCTAACTGCCAAAGTATTTAGTTTTTTGTTATGGAGTAAAACATACACCTTGTTTCGCCATTTCCCCCATTTTCTTCATAATGTGGCTCTTTTGCAATTGTCAGACGGAAGCATTTCAAATTTGGCGCTCTGGACCGTAAGAAGGTCTCGGTTATCTCGCTGTATTCTCGGTGATGACACTTTGTGATGCCAGTCATGGAGTAGCGTGCACCCCAGGACATTTTGTGATGCCAGTCATGGAGTAGCGTACCACTCCCCCCCCCCCCCAGGACACTTAGTGATGGCAGTCATGGAGTAGAGTGCACCCCTTCAAGACACTTTGTGATGGCAGCCATGGAGTAGCTTGCACCCGCCCAGGACACTTTGTGATGCCAGTCATGGAGTAGCGTGCAACCCCCTAGGACACTTTGTGATGCCAGTCATAGAGTAGCGTGCACCCACCCAGGACACTTTGTGATGCCAGTCATGGAGTAGCATGCCACCCCCAGGACACTTTGTGATGTTAGTCATGGAGTAGCGTACCACCCCCCGGGACAATTTGTGATGCCAGTCATGGAGTAGCGCGCACCCCTCCAGGACACTTTGTGATGCCAGTCATGGAGTTACGTGCACCCACAGGACATTTTGTGATGCCAGTCATGGAGTAGCGAGGCATCGCCCGGAATGCCATTGTCTTTCGCGACATGTACTTACTGTGCCCAGTTTCTTGATGCGCAGCATAATTATTTGCATATACAGAACCAGTCGGTTGTATTTGTTCAACAGAATAAGCTTTGGGATATTACTGTAGTCTCTAGTCTCTTGGCAGATTCAACTGCTGTCAATTACACGGTTTGCTGCGTGATGTAAATCCCAAGGTGTGATAAAGTTAACAATCGTGCTGTAATTAAAGGCGGGCCGCGCTCTTTTCAAAGCATTTTGTCAACAAATTTGTGTGCGGCAAGATTTTATTTGTTTGTTTTTTTTAATCTTTAGATTCGCAATGGTTAGAGCGCGATGGCAAAAATATTTTCCGTAGAAAATGGTTTTCAGTTAAAAGCGTTGCCAAATAGCGAGCGCGATGCGCGGGTCACTCGCTTGTTCGTTACGCTTTTTTACTCGCGCTCTTTACAGAACTTTAATATGGCGGACGACTGAAGAGGCTCGAAGACCGAATTTTTTTTTATCAAACTATCGCGTTTTAACAGTGTTTAGATCGTTTTAAAGTTATTTTAAGTGCGTCGAATGTCTATAAAAGACGTGATGTCTTATTCTTCTCGCTCTTTCCAGAGCGTTTTGTCAACAAATTCGTGTGCGGCAAGATTTTAATTTTGACTCGTTAGATTCGCAATGGTCAGAGTACGATGGCAAGAATATTTTCCGCAGAACATGGTTTTCAGTTAAAAACGTTGCCAAATAGCGAGCGTGAATCACGGGTCACTCGCTTGTACGTTGCGCTTTGTTTCTCGTGCTCTTTACAAAGCGTTTTGCAGTCCAGATCTAGACGCGCTCTTTTGCTCGATCGGTTAACGTAGTTCAGACCTAGAGTACATTAACTGAGGTTTTAAAAAATAATATAGGCCTTTCTTTTTGCCGGACAATGAGAAATGTGAAATAAATGATGGATTCTCTTTGAAATCCTAACTTAAACAAGCAAAAAGCAAGCGCCCGCCCCTCACGACTAAGGGAACATTGTTCGTGTTGAGATAATTATTCAAATTTGGAACCGTTTGCCGGTCTCGTTGGAGTTCGTAGGAAGACATTTTGGAGCGCCATTTTTAGTTTACGGAACACCTTCTAGAAAATAGCGCTTTGATACTATTTTCTCGCATCGTATTAAATTCAAACTTCGCCAATCTTTTGTTTAGGCACGAGGCTAACATTTCCAGGTTGAACCTTAGTTAGCAAGTTCATTCTTGAAGAGAAAGACCATCCTGAATATCAATGCCGTGTTTTTTCCATACTGAAATCAGCGAAAAAAACGAATTTTAGAACGCTAATAATACGCGATAGTAGTTGTCCAAATGTCAGGGAAATAAAAAGGGTCTTAAATGATTCCTTAACACCTCTTCTGAAAAAGCCAGGGTGAACCTAACCGCCAAAGCACTTAGTTTTTTGTTATGGAGTAAAACAAACACCTTGTTTCGCCATTTTCCCCAATTTTCTTTGTAATTTGGCTCTTTTGTCAGACGGAAGCTTTTCAAATTTAGCGCTCTGGACCGTAAGAAGGTCCCGGATATGTCGCTGTATTCTCGGCGATGACATTTTATGATGCCAGTCATGGAGTAGCGTGCCACCCCCATGACACTTTGTGATGCCAGTCATGGAGTAGCGTGCACCCCCCAGGACATTTTGTGATGACAATCATGGAGTACCGTGCACCCCCAGGACACTTGGTGATGACAGTCATGGAGTAGCGTGCACCCCTCCAGGACACTTTGTGATGGCAGCCATGGAGTATCGTGCACCAGCCCAGGACACTTTGTGATGCCAGTCATGGAGTAGCGTGCCACACCCCAGTACAGATTGTGATGCCAGTCATGGAGTTGCGTGCAATCCCCTAGGACACTTTGTGATGCCAGTCATGGAGTAGCGGGCACCCCCAGGGCACTTTGTGATGTCAGTTATAGAGTAGCGTGCACCCGCCCAGGACACTTTGTGATGCCCGTCAAGGAGTAGCGTACCACCCCCAGGACACTTTGTGATGCCAGTCATGGAGTAGCATGCGACCCCCTCAGGACAGTTTGTGATGCCAGTCATAGAGTAGCGTGCACCCCAAAGTTCAACAACGTATTTATATTTTGGTATACCTGTGCACTGTGTATAATTTCTAGAAAAAGCTCGAAAATGGGAGGCAGCATGACTAAACTAAATTTGGGGTGTTTGTTTACAAGAGGTGAATGATTTGTTTAAAAGAGGTTTCGCTGTTTTTTTATTTTTATTATGCAGCCTTCACAGAACTTCTACAATGCATACAGCACTTCTCACATGGCTAAGAAATATCTAAAATTCTAAAACTCTAAGCTCTAGTTTTTCAAAATCTTTCTTTTTCCAAAATCTTCTAAAACGACTTCTGCGAGTGTTGAAATTTGTTTTGTCGTTTATACGTATTAAACGAGAGAGGAAGAGAGCGTGCAGTTATATAAGAGTAGTTGTTTTTAACGTGGTAAAGCCAAAGCAAATTGAACTTCACTTCTTATTAGTTGGAATGTGTCTGCATAAGCAGTTTGTTTGCAGCTACAATAGAGCGGTTTTCAATCAAGTGTCGAAAGTAATTTCGCGATTGCTTTGGTTTTGCATTGCTACGCTTTGTGATTGGCTAAAAAATCTCTCGCCACTTTCTAAACCAATCAGAAGTAACAACAAAACCAATCGTGACTGGCTTGTGCGCTTTTTCCCGCGCTTGGCGACGGCTACATGCACTTGCTACGAGTTCTGATTGGTTCATTGGATTGTCTGCGCCTGTTGTGATTGGTCAGAGTATACTTTGGTTTTGGTTTTACGACACTAAATTGAGATCCACTCTAAATTTGGCTTTGGTTTTGCAAGAGACTAAAATCACAGTTTACAAAATAAACAATATTTAACGAGGTAGTCCCATACGCTAGGTACCACGGTTAAGTGCAAGCCACTTTGTACATGTCAGATCATGTAAGACTAACATAATAAGTTAGCAAAGTGCCAGTTCTTATTTACAAGGACGCATGAAAAGTAAACGAAGTCAAACTTCGATCAAAACTGCAGTTTGTATGTCTTTTTCATGCTTCGAAAGCACTATTTTCCGTGTAATCGTAATCTAATTTATTTGTGAAATTTTGATTTCCTCTTGCGCTCGACTGATCTTTGTTTTGAAGTTCCTAGGTCATAAGTGCTGCATATTTTTGTAACAAGAGTCCTTACCACACTTTTTTTATTCTTTCTTTCACAGATTCAAACCTTACGCTATTAGTTTAAGCGTTTGAATATCTGTGAATGAAATCCTCATGTGAACATTCAAAAGAATGCTGATAAGTAATACTGTCAGGTGTCGCTCAGACTTGCTCCCAGTGCCGTCTCGTCTTGTTTTTTCTCTACAATGATGCGGATTGTTCTTGGACAAAATGTTTAGATTACATGCGCGCGGAATATACCAGTGCGTGTGTGTAGTGAAAAAGGAATGCGCAAATGACTCACAGTATCAGCCGCCATTTTGATTTGTAGCCCGCGCGTGTGGGTCGCGAGCGAAACGAACGACTTGGAGCAATACAAAGCGTTGTTTTGGTTCTGAAATATTTTACAAAATAAAAATTGGGAATCTTACCAATCTTGGAAGCGATAGGGGTAAGCTTAATTGTGACACCGAAGACCAAAATGAAGAATCGCAGAATTTTCTAAAATAATGTTAGGCGCTTTTTAACCACTTTCCATAGTAAAATGACAACGTTCCATCTTAAAATAAATAATCGGCAATTATGTTAATAATAACAATAATAATTTTCAATGTACAAATGGAACATTCCCATGAAGTTCCAGCCTCGACGGTTACGTTCCCATTCTTGCTATCCCTATTTCGTTTTCATACCATGGCTAAAATATCAAATCATTTCACGTTTCATTGGAAGAATAATAAATGTGATGTCTGTGAAATTAAATTGGTTGAACAATTTGCAAATGCAAGCATAGTGAACTAAAATTGGATGATTAAGATGCTAAGATGTGTCCAGGGAAAGCCGTGATCAAAAAACAAAATCTTTCTCTGCCATGTCCAGCGCCCAGGCAAACTTCTCTCGTTGCGTTTTGTTGTAAATCTTCTCCACTGGTACTTCGTGTTTCTTGGACCTTGAAAAACATAATAAAATAATTAACAAAATTGGTTTGTTTGTTTGTTTGTTAAGACAAAAAGGGTTTGACGAGAAGCAAATAAGTGCACTTCAGTAGAACCTCCCAAAATGCATTATTACAATTATAGATGTAGACAATGCAAAGCTACGGTGGTCTCTTGCGGAAGGTGTAGTAATTTCAATTCGCCACTTTAGAAACGAGAAGGAAACTGGGCCGAGTGAACTTTCGCAACGACTTCTGGGACTGTTACTGGGGACAGAAACAAAAGAAGCGTCAACTGTAACCATCCCAGAAGTCGTTGCGAAAGTTCGCTCGGCCCAGTTTCCTTCTCGTTTCTAAAGTGGCGAATGTATAAAGCACCTATCAACGAAAACTGTTTTATAAAATAGAGGTTTTGATACAAGGGAGTTGTATTGCAGTTGCACTGTAACACATTCAGTTTGCGTCTGAGGTGGCACCGAAATGTGGACGAGTGGTCGACGACCAGAGGTAAACTCGAATCACCAGCGTTAAAAGTGGCCGTGGTCGCTTTCGAGAGGTTTCAACTATAATTTTTTGACTGAGAAAAATATTGGTATTTTAGAAAAGTGATCGCTTAGGAGAGGTGGTCGCACATGGAGTTTCGACTGTAGATTAAAAAAAAAACGTCGAATTTATGAACCATGCCGTCGCAATGCCAACTTCAATTATAATCGAACTTCAATCAACGGCCACCTCCCAGGAGCGACCAAGTTTCCTCATGCCGACTTCGGACACTCCACGCAAAATGTTCTAAAGAGGTTCAAACGCAACTATCATAGAAATTCAACCTGGTTTTCATATATCGGGAAAATCGCAGAAGATCGGGGATTTCAATATTTATATTCCCGATGTTGGATACAAACGTCGGTTAAATCTTCGACGATAAAATAAAGAAGTTCCACTGTGTGACTTACCAAGCCACTGAGATTCGTGGATCCAAATAATTTAACTTGGAGGTGCCGAGTGCGATTTCTTTGTTTTCCTCCTTGTCTGTAGCTGTTACGTTCAGTTTAAAAAGTTGATCTTCTAGTCTTTGAACTTGAGCTTTTTTCTTATCCAGCTGCCTGAAAGGAAACAAGAATAATCCCTTGTAAAATATTGAAAAAAAAAGGGTACCATGCAAAAGTACTGCTGAAGAGGTTTCATTCAAATGGTCACACCATAGGATTTCGTCAACAGACTCAAAAGTTAGAACAAATGGTACCATGCAAAAGTACTGCTGAAGAGGTTTCATTTGAATGGTCACACCATAGGATTTCATCAACAGACTCAAAAGTTAGAACAAATGGTACCATGCAAAAGTACTGCTGAAGAGGTTTCATTTGAATGGTCACACCATAGGATTTCATCCACAGACTCAAAAGTTAGAACAAATGGTACCATGCAAAAGTACTGCTGAAGACGTTTCATTCAAATGGTCACACCATAGGATTTCGTCAACAGACTCAAAAGATAGAACAAATGGTACCATGCAAAAGTACTGCTGAAGAGGTTTCATTTGAATGGTCACACCATAGGATTTCGTCCACAGACTCAAAAGTTAGAACAAATGGTACCATGCAAAAGTACTGCTGAAGAGGTTTCATTTGAATGGTCACACCATAGGATTTCGTCCACAGACTCAAAAGTTAGAACAAATGGTACCATGCAAAAGTACTGCTGAAGAGGTTTCATTTGAATGGTTACACCATAGGATTTCGTCGACAGACTCAAAAGTTAGAACTACACTACATGTCTCCATAATTAACTCTGAGAGTGAAAGGGTTTAGCCTGTGAACAGGCTTCATTTTGGGGAATTGGGTTAGGTTAAAATCGGCGAGCGAAGCGAGCCGAGCGCGGACTAGGGAAGAGGGAAGGGGCGGCGAAGCCTGTGGACTCGCCTTTGATGCCGCCGTTCCATGATACCAGAGTCTGGTATCATGAGCTGATTGGTCAGATCACTTGGTGTTGACAGGCATGTGGTGATCGACGACACATGTTGACATCTCAGATGCCTGGCGCCCTACATTTGCATAATTATTCCATTTGCTGGCTCAAATGATAAACAAACACGGCGACTCGTTGCATGCAATTTGGAGAAAGCTTTGAACGATTCGTTGCGAAATTTTTCGCATATACCGAGACTTAAAAAAGAGCAAAAGCTGTGTCTAAAGTCTGTGGCAAAAAGGCAAGATGTTTTTGGAATTTTGCCGACTGGATTAACAAAACAGTTACCATGTGCAGATTATCTGTTGGATGCCAAATCAAACGCCATTACAAAACAACAGAGGTTTATCTTAGCTCCACTGAGACACACCACTCAACTACAGAACTTACTAAGGAGCTAAATTAATAATTCATGATTTCATTGCAGTGGAATTATAGACTACGGCTTTTTGAGACTCGGATCTATATGCCTATTATACCGTGTGGCCGGAAACACTACACTGTATAATCCGCCGAGATCAAAAGATCAATATCATCGAAGAGAACAAATTCATAACTGCGATTTAAAGGCGCGATTTTCTTTGAATTCTTACTGGGAAAGCTTTATACTTTAGGCTTTTTGAATACTTTTTAGCGAAGAGTGGGAGTCGTGTTTAGCCTGTCTATTTTTACACTACTACCGATGCATTCAACCGAATAAAAACATGACAACTTGTTGACATATTAATTAACTTGTTCACAATTATAATAACAGGATAATTACTTGGGGGCGGAACGGCGGCATCAAAGGCGAGTCCACAGGCTTCGCCGCCCTTTCCCTCTTCCCCAGTCTTTTAACCTAACCCAATTCCCCAAAAAGAAGCCTGTTCACAGGCTAGAAAGGGTTAATCAAATTGGTTAATTAAAGGGATGGTTTTGAGCTTTCCGGTGTGAACGCCGAGTTCATGCCCCTATTAGCTTCAGTAAATGCATATAAATATTCGTTCTTCCCTAGAACAATCCCGGTCTGGAATGGTCTTCCGTTTTCAGTGGTACATGCGTCATCTGTCAACTTTTTCAAAGCTAGGATTGTGCTTAATTAGTGTTATTTTATTAGCTTCCTGTTCTTATCAGCTGCTTGTGTAATTAGTTATTCTAGTCCACAGTATATTCAGTTTAATGTAAATTGTATTTGCTTAGCTAGCCGTTGACCAGCCATTGCCAGATTAGTGTACCAATGGCAATTACCTCAATTAAAGTTAAAGTTAAGTTGAAGTTCGACCCTCTACGTTCGTTCATCCGCCATCTTGAGTAACAAAGCAGGAGCACAAACCCTCCCAGGGGGATGGGGGGAAGGGGGGGGGGGGGGGGAGGGGGGGAAGGGGGGGAAGGGGGGGGGGTGGGGAGTGAAAGATATCCCGCGTTGTGTCTTGCAGTGTTTAGCCTGTGTTTGTTTGGTGGGCGAGTGCTGAATTTAAGAATCTGTTTAGCCAAAACAATACATAAATATCCTCGAATGGAGTAAATAAATAGAATACAAAAAATAAAAATAAAAAATAGTGTTTGCCATTTTCGTTTCGCAAAACGTCCTCAGCTTCACACCCAGACCCTTGGCCGCGTCATTTGACTCGTCCCAGTCCCTTAACTCAACGTTCGTTCTCCCCTAAAATATACCTGCTTTGCAGTTTACCCTTGTTTCACTGAATCACCTACTTTTTCGTTTTTTCATCCTTGCTTTCTTTAGCTTGAATCTTCAATCCTTTGACCTCCTTCTTTACTTCTTTGATTGCTTTCTTTTTCTCTGAAATCTGAACAACAACAACAGTTCACCTTGCAATTGATTTCTATGCCAAGTAGCGCAGTGTGACCGCTAAAAGGTCCTACGACAAAGGAAATTATTGCTGGGTTTGTGACAAAATTGTGTTAAGATCAGTATTGACCAAGTCCCAAACTAATAAGTATAGAAAATGCTGCCTTAACGCCAGAAGGAAGAACCGAGGAGAAGAAAGCGAATTCTCGAAAGAAGAAAACTTAACCACGCAACTTTTCTAAACAGTACATCATATATTTAATCCCTTAGGAAACATTCCAAATGTTCGCTTTTGGAAGTTGGAAAATGCTGTTTTTGTGTATGGCTCATTGGGGAGAAGACAGGCAGTTTGCTGTTAATGAGCTCTCTCCTATGGGAGATGTAAGTTAGACAAACTTTAGTTGTATATTCTATTAAACAAATAGTTGCATACCTTGTTTTGAAGATTTGTCATTGCTTTGTCAAAAGTCTTGGGAACTGAGCGCTGAAAAGAGAAGCAAAAACAGTTAGCACTACGCTACCCTGCTTTTTTCGACTTATTTGGATTGGGAAAAACGGATTTCAGGCAAGAGCCGTATAAAAATCGTGAAGCATTATGAAACCACTTTCAACAAAAGAGAGAATTATAATTTAAGACCAAACAGACTTCGAAACAAAAATAGAAGACCCAGCAAGATTCTGGAAGAGAAATGCTGTGCAAAGTTAACTTCAACTTGTTCCTTTTCACTGCATTATCAGTTCAGGTTTTCTAATAGCCCCAACATTAACCGTGACTTGCTCGCACGCGTTTTCCCGCGCTTGGCGCCAGTTACATGTATTTTCTTCGAGTTCTGATTGGTTCATTGGATTGTCTGCGTCTGTTGTGATTGGTCAGAGTAAAGCCTCGGCTACACATTCTAACATTGTTATACAACATTTGCTGGTTCAACAATGTTAGAACGTGTAGCCGACATGTAAGATGATGTTTGTCTAACATTTTTCGTGAGAAGAATGTTTGATCGGAAATCAAATGTTTGATCGGAACGTGTAGACGGGGCTTAACAACTTTGGTGTTGGTTTTAGGACACTCGAGTGAAAACGCACTGAACTGTCTACTTACCTGATGGTTACATAGAATAGCCACAGCACGGTTAGCTCGATTGTACGACAACACTTTAGCGTTGACATTTTCTTCTGGTTCAGTCAGCTTGTCCAATTGATCCTGCAGTGTCATGGAGGCGTTGTATGTTCGGAAAACCTTCGCTGTTAGACCATCCATCAAATCCGATAAGTACTTGTTTAGTGAAGTCGTCTAAAGAAAGCAGAATGTAAGCCAAAGATAATACTGCAAACTCTCAACGCCAGGCTCGTTCTTTAAACCATGCAAGGCAGTAATAATTTTTGAACCTGTGGATGAAATCTAATTGTACCCATTCGGTAATTTGCTATGGTGCGGTTTATTTTGCTGTACAAGGTGGTTCTTACTTTTGACTCAGTAGATGAAATCTTACCGTATGACCAATCAAATGAAAGCTACTGAGCAGTACTTTCCTGTGGTGCTGTTTATTATGCTGTACAAGATGGTTTTAACTCAGTTTTGAGTCAGTGGATGAAATCCTAAAGTGTAACCATTGAAATGAAAGCTACTAAGCAGTACTTTCCTGTAGTGCTGTTTATTATCCTGGACAAGATGGTTCTAACTTTTATGTGCAGGGCCCGGAATAGCGGCCTGCCAATGGCCAAATGGCAGGTCAAATTTCAGGTTTGGCAGGCGAAAATAATGATGAACTGCCAGATGGATAATAAAATGGCAGGCGAAACTTACTGGACTGGTTTTATAGCATTTTCTACTCCTCTTACCATGCTCCTTTATCCACTATTTATTTCCACAAATCAATGGTTCCCGACGAAAAATAATAAAGGTTAAAGTATAGGGTTGTCAAAAAGCGCCGGTGACCGGCGATATCGCCGGTACTGCGAAGTTTTCGCGGTCTAAAAATCGCCAGGAAAAGCGGGGAAAAAATCAGCCGATTTAAAAAACAAAAACAGAAATAAAAGCTTTTATAATGAAACTTCGGATGCGCCGATTTTCGTTTGAAGATTTTTTTGCCTGCCTTGACATCCCGCGCCCGTTTACTTTACTTTTACGCGCATTGTATGTAATCTGACATTTGCAAGTGTGCAAATTAAATACGGTATTCACGGTTTGATGGTTTCCGACTTTGTAAGTTTGCTGTCTGGAATAAAATCTGTTTTTTCGCTTCAAAAAAACTTTCTAACTTTGGAGTCTGACTGTAATGCAATTGAAAACAACGGAACTGTCCGGGAACTCTGTAGAACATTCAAAAGGAACTAAACAATGTTTTATTTACTGTGTGTTTCAATTCGATCGAGTGTCGATTTATAAATAGCGATGTCACGTAATAACTTTTCAGCGACCAAAACCTCGATAAGGGAATTTTAACATCCTTGCACATCGGCATGAAAGTTAGTTTGTGAACAGGCTCTTCAGTGGGATATAGGACGAAGAAAAAACGGCGAACGGGGAGTTTTCCCGCGGCTCGCTTCACTCGCCGACTTTTCCTTGCGAGTTTTACCTTCGCGGCGCTATCTTCTTTCGTCATACCCCCATAAGGAGGCCTGTTCACATGAAAGTCAGAAACAATAAAACGATACTTTACTGTCTTTACCCGTGCTGACGGTTTGATGTAAACAAATAAAAGGGATCTCCCAAACTTTAGTCGATTTTCCCGTGTTGTACGTCTCTGATCGAAGTCTAGAATTTTTTCGCGAGGCGTCTTAAAAAAATACTTCAATAAAAGAAGAAATTTCGATTTGTGGCAGGCCAAAAAATTAAATGGCAGGTCCAAATTTGTTTGGCCTGCCAAAAATAAAAAAATGGCAGGCTATAATTTTTTTCTATTTCGAGCCCTGATGTGTGTGGATAAAATCCAACTGCGAGACCATTCAAACGAAAGCTTTTTCTGTAGCGCTGTTTATTATGCTGTACAAGGTGGTTTTGAGTGTTGGATAATACCCGAAAGTGTGACCATTCAAATAAAAGCTACTCGGGAGCATGTTCCTTCCTTGTTCTTTTAGTACCTTAAAAAAGATGGGTCCGACAAAACACTGGATGTAACAACTTCTGTATAGATTATTAAGTTGGCATCAATCGTAATTATTATAAAATTATGGTTGTACTTACCGATAGCCTGTCGAACAAATCATCTCCATCCTGTTTTCCTTTCATGAATATGCCTAGATTCTTGAACACCTACCAACATAGTAAATGCGTTTTTTTAGCTCTTCGTTTTTTTAAGGAACTAACCTTCTCAAAACAAATCGTACCAGTTTTGTAGAAACTTCGATTTAACAAATCATGAAATTCCACGTAGTCACACACCCATCATTGAACTCAACGATTGCACGTCAGTATTTTGTTTGTTTGTTTCAAAAGCACGGTTTTCAATTGTGTCATAGTCTAAAACCAAAACCAAAGTAATCAATCTAACCAATCACAACAGACGCAGACAATCCAATGAACCAATCAGAACACGAAGCAAATACACGTAGCCGTCGTCAAGCGCGGGGAAAACGCGTGCGAGCAAGACACGATTGGTTTTGGCTTTACTCCTGATTGGTTGATAAAGTGGCACGAGAATTTTTTTAGCCAATCACAAAGCGTAGCAATGCAAAACCAAAGCAACCGCGGCACTCGATTGAAAACCGCTGTAAAATACAGCAAACCAGAGTACAAAAAAAAAAAAAAAATAGGAGAAAACTTCGATTCTCTTACCTTCTTTTCTACTGGCACGAAGTTCCAGTATCGGACAGAGTCTTTACCGAGGAAGTCAAATTCAACCACAAACTCCTTGTCCTCCCACTCCTCGTGCAATTCTAGAAAAAATTAAAACCGTTCATGATCAGTCAGATGGAGGGTTTAGTTTCTAAAGAAACTGGTGCTGTGTCAATGGGAAATGAAACATGCAAATTTGATTTTTACTGAGCAAATGAATTGATAAGGCAAATTGGCCATTGTAAAGAGATCAATTCAAAAGCTGAAGTTTCGAGCACTAGGCTTTCGTCAGTGTTAGGGTATTACCCACTCTGACGAAAGATTGATTGATTGATTACCATTTGACCATTTCTCTCAGTCCCAATAATATAACAATGTGAAAACAAAAACCGGAAAATGAATTGAAAAAGTTAAGCGATCTCTCTTTCGGTTATTCAGTTGGAATGCTGATTTTGGATTTTGGATTCTGATTTTATTCAACGGCCATCCCAACTTTTTTTCCTGCAAAATTGGTAAGCGCCCCAGGACTTCATGACTAGCGCCCTTGCTATTTGGACACCCTGCCTCCTTTCAAAAAAGAGATGAGTTTCACATAATGATCACAAGTTTTACTTACTGATATGCTCGACTCTCAATGAGCAACAGCCTACAGTGTCGGCTGTTTCTTCATCTTTTTCATGTCCAGCTCGAAGAGCAAGCTAAAAAATAGAAATCACAATAAGTTTTAATGGTATGGATCTCCCATCTAATGACGGCAATATAAACAGTGTATGGAGTTCAATTTTCTTTTCAGCAACAACTCTCTTAAGAGACCATCCCCCTAAAGGCAGGTTTTCACTACCGACAGAGTTGGAGATAGTCTGCTACCAATCGTTATTTGTGTTGTCACGCAACGTGGGGAGGAGCGTTGCGTGACGACACAAATAACGGCTGCATAGCAGACTAAGTTGGAGCCGAGCTAAAATCAAACAATGGAGTCGAAAGCTCAACGGAATCAGAACAAGAATCCAAAAGTTTCCATTTTCTTTGATTTGCACATATGAATTATAACCAGAAATCTGTACTCAAGGAGGCTGAGAACGGACATTGTAGACTACGAGCAGTCCCACCTTCCCAGCTAAGTCCGTCAAGCAAGAAACAAAAAAAAACATTGGCAAGCGGAAAATGGCCGCGCGAAACTGGGGGCGAGATGGGCGCTTGTCCCCAGTTTTTGCACGGCTATTTTCCGCTCGCCAATGTTTTTTGTTTATCGCTCAACGTACTTAGCTAGGAGAGAGGGACTGCTCATAGTCTACTCTACATAGATCGTAAGCGATGGAATCATGAACATGATCAGAAATTATGGTTACGACTCTGTTGTTTGATTTACACTAGATTTGCTTCTCATTACGACCCCGACTTCGTCCCTAGTGAAAACCAGCCTTAAATCAGCCACGTTAAGAAAATATCTTTTCTTTTATTTTGCCTCATGATAGTTCCATAACTTTACTAAATCACAGAAGCCAGGTTGCAGATCAACCTGGTGACCAACAATAAAAAAGGTATCTTAATCATTTAAGTGAAAATGTTAGTAATAGTAACGAAAAATAGAAGTTTGGTTTGTTTACCTTGTCAATGAAGTAGAGAGCAACACCTCTGGAAAAAGAGCAAGAATAAAAGTGAATTACACCACAGGCAGCCCAACCGTGGTGTGTGCGTCACATCAAATTACAGATTCGAAGCCGGTACGCAGTAATGAAATATGGGTAAAAATACGATTTGTCACGGAATTGAGAAGCGATAGAAAAATCGAAAATATTACACAATAAAGACTTCTTACCTTTACTTTATTGTCCCTTGATGTGTCCTGACCGGTTTAAATGCATTTTTACCACTTTTGTCACTCGCCCCACTATCCACTATAAAAGAAGGGAAGGCTGGCGACTGGAAAAGCGAAGCTCAACGCGAAAAAGCCAATAAAATTACAATAAATAAACTTATCGCTCCAAATTGCGAGCAGCAGGACCGTACACAACGTAGTTACCTATCCATTGCTCTCTGGTTTCCAAATTTCATCGCAACCGCCCGAGAATCGCTCATTTCCCAGCTCAAACTTGACCATTTCGCTTCGCCATTATGCGTGCAACCGACGGATCGTCCACCAGATTCAAAAGTGTAGCTTGGCGTCCGCGCCTGATTAACAAAATAACACTTCATCGGGGGAGGGGCGGTACTATTGCTCTATATGCAAATCAACACGGCGAGAGGGTCCAGTGCGTTCAATTAAAATCGGGATAACGCAGGATAGCGGTAAATAGAACTACTTAAAAGACTTGGAGGGCTATGCACAGAAAAAATGAAATGAAGTTGAATTTTAGATCTGAGAAAAACTGTTGTGTGATGTTGGATAGCTCTGAATAGAACTGTTGAAAGGACCGTGAAATATAATGTTGAATTTTCGCTCTAAAAAGAACTGTTCAAGGATAGCTCTGATAAGAACAGTTAAGGATAGCTCTGAAAAGAACTGTTGTATGATCGCTCTGAAAAGAACGGTTGAAAGAATGCAGAAAAAGAACTGTTTTGGCTGACAATATACCCAGATAGTCCAGACGAATTGCTTTTTAAAGCGAGCGGACGTTTGATCTGAAACCCGATCACGTTTGCGGTTTCCGGTCAAATTGAACGCACTGGATCCTCTCGCCGTGTTGATTTGCATATAGAGCAATAGTACCGCCCCTCCCCCGATGAATTGTTATTTTGTTAATCAGGCGCGGACGCCAAGCTACACTTTTGAATCTGGTGGACGATCCGTCGGTTGCACGCATAATGGCGAAGAGAAATGGTCAAGTTTGAGCTGGGAAATGAGCGATTCTCGGGCGGTTGCGATGAAATTTGGAAACCAGAGAGCAATGGATAGGTAACTACGTTGTGTACGGTCCTGCTGCTCGCAATTTGGAGCGATAAGTTCATTTATTGTAATTTTATTGGCTTTTTCGCGTTGAGCTTCGCTTTTCCAGTCGCCAGCCTTCCCTTCTTTTATAGTGGATAGTGGGGCGAGTGACAAAAGTGGTAAAAATGCATTTAAACCGGTCAGGACACATCAAGGGACAATAAAGTAAAGGTAAGAAGTCTTTATTGTGTAATATTTTCGATTTTTCTATCGCTTCTCAATTCCGTGACAAATCGTATTTTTACCTATATTTCATTACTGTGTGACTCGCACACCACGGTTGGGCTGCCTGTGATTACACTAATTATTAGGGGCACCGAATGAATAAGAGATGGGGGAGTTAATGAGGGAACAATGTTTTGTTTTTCTAAAGAGATAACTCCCCCCCCCCCCTCCATGCAAGAAGTTTGTTGGTTTTTGTTTTGTAAATCCTTCCTCCATTGTGGCTGGGAACAGAGTGAAAATTTTAGAGACTGAAAAAAGTTTTGGCTCCTTGGGCTTTATTTTGTTGCAAGATGGGGGGGGGGGGGGGGGGGGGGGAGGGAAAGGCAGGCCCGGGGCCAATCCCTAGTTCCGCCACAGCACTCTTTCAATGCAATAGGCCATTTCCGAGTTGCCTTTAGCCTCTCTATCAAAGCGAGGCTTGTGCGAAACCTTTCATATGAAAATGAGTTTTCAATTTCATATGAAAGGTTGTGCACCTAGCCTCGCTTTGACAACAAGGCGTAACGTAACTCGGAAATGGCCTATTCAACCTGACTTGAATACAATCTTCTAATCCTGTTGCTATTGTATATACTATGAGCTTACAATTAATTCTGGAAAAGGCACACAAAGTGAAATACACTGCAATCTACTAGCAGATTATACAATAATCATGTCAAGTTCTGGCACGTGTGAAGCATAACTACCAAAGAAAATTAATCAAGTGAAATTTGCACAGAAATCTTCTAAACATGTCCTCAATTCTGTCTTTGATGTGAATAGCTTGTATGTATAATGTTGGTGTCATACCTTTGTCGTAGTCTCATTTCTTTGGATTTCCAGTCCTGTTCATATTCTGCTCTAATTTTCTTTACACTGTCCTGTACAGATAGTTAAATCGCAACAATTACAAAAACATTTAACTATTTGAGGGATTACATGATAGATTATTTCATTGCTTTTTTCTTATTTTACCCACAGCAGTTCTAACCACTGAACAATACAATGGTTGCTAAACAATTCCACAGAATGTTTTGTTGTTGTCGTATGAATCATTTAAAAATATCACAATACTTTGTTACCTTCAATTTCCTTGCTGTTTCATACTTCTGCCAATCCTTTTCACCCTGTAAAACAGTTTGTAAAATTCATTAATAATTCATAAGGGTACTAACAAATAGAAATGAGCCATTCCAATCGCATGGTTACCCTGTATATCAGATACAAATTTACTCACCAGTGGTTCGTTGTATCAAATTTACATTCCAGATACAACTCACTAGTGGTTGTATCTAATTTACATGTGAATGTGAATTTTGCAAGTTGTTTACTACACTCGCGTCCGTGTTGTATTGGCACTATACAATGTACATTCACTCGGCTGCGCCTCGTGATTGTATAGGCTGATACAACACTCCCGCTCATGTAGTAAACATTACTTAAAACAAAGGACTTATGAGTAAATTAACTTACTTGAGACCAACCTCACTTATTAATGCAGCCAGATTTTGGAGGCCAAATGATAGACAAGTTTTACTGTATATGTCATAGTTCAATTTTATCCTTGGTTCAAATTTTATTTCCCTTTGTTTAAAACTCATTATCATACATTACCATAGCCAAAAACAAAGGAAAATAAAATTTGAACCAAGGATAAAATTGAACCACAACATATACACATGTATATGGGTGCCAGAGATATGAAATTTCTCTTAGAGGGTTAAACTCTGTATCAATATCGAGTTGAACCCAAGAAGAAAAATTTCCTTTCTCCAAACAGCCATGTAATAGTTTGTTTATAATATATACCTTGTGCAAAAAGGGTGGCGGATTTATTGTTCTTTTATATCCATGTTAATTTTAGAATAATTTTTTTTTGGGAATTTTGCACTTGCTATGAGGCTAATTAACGTGCATATATAAAAGAATAATAAATCATCTGCTATTTAACTATTATAGCGCGAATGCGCGCGTGATATTGCCTAATTCTTAGCTGACGAGGCCGTAGGCCGAGTCAGCTAAAATTAGGCGATATCACGCAAGCTTGAGCGCAATAATAGTTTTATAATTCAACACATTAATAACAAAGCACCGTTTGAAGAAAAAATATTGAGGCCGGTCCGTCATTTCTGCATTCTCTTGTCAAAATGCGAAATTTACCACCATCGTTGGATATATGTCATGTAGACATAGCGTATATCGATAACTTTTTGACCATATTTGGGCAGTGTATCAATGTGTTGAATTATAAATTTGCATATTTGCATTCCAAAGATTTTTGAAAATTCTGTGAATACTGTCCCAAGGTTGTACAAATGTTGCCAATAATTTTCCAAAATTTTGTGAAAATTGCTAAACAAGTCTGAAAATTTCCAAGGAATTAAGATCCGAAGATGTTTCGATTGTAGCACAACACCTTTTTAACACGAAGTAATAATTATTGATATTCTCACTCTTCACAGTGAAAATAAAACTGATATCTTCACATGCATTGAGATATGATTTTTCTCAGCTGCATTTCATTTGAACCTCACCTTTAACCTTGACGTGGGATTCAACATGACATACTTGTAACTTCCTTGGATATTTTCCACCCAACAAGCTAACCATGAAACCTGAAGAAAGAAAAGCAAAGATGTTATTAAATAACTGTCACATGCCATTGGAAATAATTATAAGTTACATTATTGTCATTTCTTTATTTAATTTGTAAGTTTACGACAGTTTATGGATTTTTCGTAATTCTCTCCATGATCTTTAAGGATCTTGCAGAGATTTCTGCAAGGATATTTGTATTAGTTTAAAGAGCCTGGAAATTCAGCCGACTGTCATCGCTTGTCAATAACGGGTGATTGCATACACAAGCTAAAGATCTTCCGAAGTTTGTTTATGGAATCATTGGCTGGCATTTGAAGGTCCTGAAAGATCCTTAAAGATCTGGGCTGCATTTTTTCTCCTTGCCATCTATAAACTGGGGAACTGCTGAAAGTGATGACAAACTTAGAAAAAAAATATAAATTCCTTTTTACTTTATTGTCATGAGTGACCTTCTGCCACTTGTGCCCCGCAGGAGGTTCAGGAATTTTGACACCCCTGCAAGAAAGAAATCATCAGAAAATGTATTGTTATGTATTTCCATCTAGCATTGATTGATTGGTGATGTAAATTCAGGAAGAATCAAATCTCTGGCAATGTAGCTTATATAATTAAAAGCCGGAGAGCTTAGTTTAATATAACTAGTACTGTACATGTATAAATGGTTGACATATTTACACTACACTAGCAACATGAAAAATTAAAAAAAATTTCAGCCAGGCCATTTTATGAGCCTGCTGAGTTTTACTACACCCTTGAATGTTTAATATTATTATTGTTATTTTGCAAGCTTTAAATTTCATATCTATTTCAACTTGAAAAAGAACTACAAAATAGCTGCCATGTGCTTACAAAATCTAATGTAAACTTCCTCTCACGTTTGCTTCAGGATATGTTCAAGCACATACTCAATTTTCTATATCTCAACAGTAAAAGCACACTTGAATTTCAACATACTCTCCTATGTTTATGATGATATTCTCAGGCATGATCCTCTTTTTGAGTTTGCCCTGCTTGGGGTGGTCGCCACGCCCTCGGAACAAACCAGGAGGTTCAATTTTGAAGTTCCCTACTCTCTGTCTGTGGCCGTCCATGAGACAATAACCATATTCTTCTAAAATCTCCTCATTTTCTTTTTTCAACTCCAGTTTCTGTTCCTTAGTCCAGTTTTTTCTTTCCTCTGCTTTCTGTACGGAAAATAAATGACAATTAAGTCTTTCACTCCCAGAGTCAATTATGGAGACGTGTACATGTACAATGGTTAGAAATTCAAGCAGCTCGGATGACCACGTAGAAATGGTGGTCTGTCCTTTGCTCAAACGTACAATTTTTGTTCTTAGTGCGATTTAGTCAAGACAGAACAAACCATGATATATATTTTTTGGGATTTTCCATGACACTTGGGAGGAACTTGAAATGATTGACCAATTTTTTCAAGTTGAAATCCATTTCCATCCCGGCCATCCGCAGCCAAAGATAGTTCAAATACTAGTTTCTGTGCAATAGGTTTCCATTAAAACAAATATAATATGTTTTTTGGCTTTTCAAAGTGATACTAATAATAGGTGACATAGCCCCTTTAAGTATGGCAACATTTGTTTTTCAACATTTTACAAAAGGAAATTTGGGATTTTCCTTGAATTTTAAGTTTTAGCACTCTTAGGAGTTACAAAAAAGGCCCATTTACACATGTGATTTTTGATGCAATTTTTGTCATGCTCCCCAATTCAACTTTAGTCACATGTGTAAACTAGCGGCAATTTCCTGTGTGATTCTGGTGTGATATTTGCTTTGATTTGCTGTGATTTCCCAAAAATCGCCATTAAGTTGCAGTTGTTCGAAACCTATGCGACATCGCACCCAAATCGCACTGAAATTGCCGCTAGTTTACACATGGGATTTGAAGATGCAACTTGCGCATGACAAAAATTGCACAGAACAGTGCCTTTGTAAATGGGCCTTAAAGGGTTATTGAAAGACCATGTTATGCATCAGCCAATTCCAGCAGCTGTTCCAATGCCCCTAGAGTGGGCACAGGTGCTAAAATTACACCACAACTCCCAGTTGTTTTCATTTATGTTCCATCAATTTGACACTCACATCCAAGAATTAACCCCAGTGGGGCCATATAGCCACCATGCATATTAAGTGACCACCTCCATCATCAAGTGACCAACCTCAAGAAATCAAGTTTGACATAAAAAAAACTGTTTCTCAATAAAAAAATTAAAGACTGTTACAGTATATTGATCTCTTTTAAACAACAATCACCTCCAAGTGACAACCTTTAAAATTCCAACAGAGGCTGGTTATGAGACATTCTATGTATATTATGTAGCAAGAAATACATATGCAGTCCTTAGGGTTTCAAAAACAGATGGAACAGTTAAGACAGCAAGGGTGTATTAAAGTGATGCAAAGTGCATGCCATTCCTGCTGGTTTGCAGTTGTTTGTTGTCTAGTACCCAATTTCCCAACGAACTTCAAAACAGCATGCAGTACTGTAAAAAGGTTGATCACTACAATGTGCATATTGCTGGAAACCTGTATCGCTGACAAAAATCACTAAAATTCAATCTCAATTAAACATCTTTTATTCACAAGTTTGAACACAGTAATTACCTTTGTGAAGTACGCATGCATCTCTTTGAAGTTGCATTTCGAAAGGTCCTTGATAGTTTTCCGCTCTTCACTTGTCATCTCTTTCCGCCAGTCTTCAAAGAAGTTCTTGTTAAAAATGTCTTTACTAGTGTAGTCATGGTCAAGCATCTTAGCATAGAATGATGCCACCTAGAAAACAATTCCTTGGAATTAATCTTTGGTATTATCACTCAAGCAAGCAAGCAAGGTGTAAGAGATGTGCTGTACTGTTGGTTGCATCTTAGAATGAACACTTGACAAAATCAAAGGCGGCACCTATGTATGTATGTATGTATGGATGAGCCAACTTGTGAATATGAAACATTGGACCCTCCTTCTCCTAAGCGTCCGGCTCCACTGAACCCCACCCCCTGTGTCCAACTCCGCACCTCCTCTATCCTAAGTGTTCTGCTCCACTGACCCCCACCCCCTGTGTCCAACTCCGCACCTCCCCTATCCTAAGTGTTCTGCTCCACTGACCCCCACCCCCTGTGTCCAACTCCGCACCTCCCCTATCCTAAGTGTTCTGCTCCGCTGACCCCCACCCCCTGTGTCCAACTCTGCACCTCCCCTATCCTAAGTGTTCTGCTCCACTGACCCCCACCCCCTGTGTCCAACTCCACACCCTCTCCTCTCCTAAAGGTTCTGCTCCACTGACCCCCAAACCCTGCATCCAACTCCACACCCTCTCCTCTCCTAAAGGTTCTGCTCCACTGACCCCCAAACCCTGCATCCAACTCCACACCCTCTCCTCTCCTAAAGGTTCTGCTCCACTGACCCCCACCCCCTGTGTCCAACTCCACACCCTCCCCTCCCTCCAACATCATTACCATGGTTAAGGCAAGTGACCACTACATGTACATATCATGAGCTCAATGTTAACAGCCTATTGACCGACCGATCAAGTGAATTTTGTCTCCAACTGCTATTTAACTCAATGGCATTCAACGCTTTGCATACTTACGAGTTAAAAAGACACAATCTAATTAAGTATAAAACATGGGCAAAACTTAACATTTGCGTAATACGCAAACCTTAAGCTTTGCCCACAAAATGAGTTGTTTGTCACTGGTTTGAATGAAACCATGCTTTACCGTGGAAAAAATAAATTTCAGCAACACAAGTTAAACCTAACAGACATGTTTTGCAATGAGACAAAATGTTTAAATGCTGAGAAAAATTATTTTAACCATAGATAGGCAAAGTTTCATTCAAACTTCAGTTACAAACAACTCACTTCAAGTGCAAAAGTTCATGAAATGGGCGGTTAAACATCTAAAGCCCCCGGTTTCCATATGATGGCTACGATCGCTGAAAAAAAGGTTCAGCGATCGTAGCGATCATATGGAAACCACTCTCTGGCAATCGCAGCGACAGCAAAAATACCAGGATGCACTGCGTACGCTTACTCAAAGGGTGCGATTTGGCCCATTTTATGGAAGAAGTGCAAAGATACGACTGTCTTTATAACAAATTTTAAAAACAATTCACAGCCGCCATGTTGAATTTCAAGAATGGCCCGAAACGATATTGTCAGACCCAGGTCCCCTCGATCTTCATTCACTTTCTCAGCGATCGTAGCGATTGCAGTGATCATATGAAAACCATCAATCGCAGCGATCGCAAACAATTTTTTTCAGCGATCGTAGAGATCATATGCAAACCGAGCTTAAGTGTGGACACGTGACAAAAAGCATGATCTAATTGGGTACACAATTAGATCATGCTTTTTGCCATGTGTGCACACTTAGATGCAACCGATGGTATTAATGCTGAATGTGAATTAAAATGCCATTTTCAATTACACTGTAAGTCCTATTTTGATACATTAAAATTCTGACATGGCGCTGAGGCTTTTTGGAATAAATGTCTTGAGTCTTTTAAGAAAAATCACATGAGGTTCAGGGATGAATAACAAATTTCTTAAGTTTTACTCGCCTCAGCCTGGAAGACAAGTTAGAATTTTGATATATCGAAATTGGCCTAATCAATTTAATAATTCTGGTGCAATGTAAAATAACAGTCTGAACAATTTATTATCTATGTAATGTTTTTTTTCAAGTTATATTTCATAAAAAAAAACTTAAGACTTTTTTCCTTAGTTTTAAACTTAAGCTGATACCAGTGGTTTACCTCTTCTGCCTCTAGACTAAGTTTGATATGTTGCCCTGTGGGGAGACATAATAAGATTTTTTTTCACATTATTTTAATTTTACAACAGTTGGTCATAGGCTCAATTTACCAGCTGCTGTTCATGAAAATGAGCCCGCCCTCATCCCCCCTCAGGGAGGAACAAAGACCGGACTCGAGAGAGCGGAAGAAATCAAGCCTAGTCATGTCAATGTGTATATGAAAATACATTCATAAAAACTGTGGTATAATTAAAGAGAGGGTAGTTTGTCAGGTAGCTATAATTTTAACCCACCATGTTAATACACATTAATTGATAGGACCACATCTTTATCAGAGGGTTGCAATAACAAGGTTTCACTGTTATCACTTTGAAACATCAATCAGCTCCCAGTTTCAGAGAAAACATAAACAAACTCACCTTCGTAATAAAATTTGACATCAGCAGGTAGAGGTTCATATTCGGGAGGGAAATATGGTCCCTAGAAAAATAATATTAATAGTCAGTTGATCAAGGCCACAAAATTTCTTTATTATGATAGTAATGCACAATGTATTTCATTTGTTAGTAATAAAAAGGAATTTGAAAAACTTCAAATCTAGTCCACCTCTGGCTCAATTACCCGGTCCTTGAAACATATGCAAGTACATCAAACTGAAACATTCCTTGGGGATGTTTATCTCTCCACTGGGGAGGGGGGGTATTTAGACCATTCTGATATTCTGATGTTTATGAAAGCTAGTTGCACATATATGTACTCTATTATGGTATTTAGTCATTAGAGGGAATTGATTAAACCGTAATTTTGTCTAGGGGGTGCTTTGACAGGTCTACAGTTGTAAATACTATAAATACTAAAGTACCGCTCAAAAGTAAGTTGACACTCGATACTCAAGACTTGATACTCGAGCCTCGATTCTCAAAGCGTTCGAGGATCGAGTCTCGAGGATTGAGTCTCGAGGATCGAGTCTCAAGTGTCGAGAAACAAGGCTATGAAATACTAAACAATACTATGAAAATAAATAGTTGTTACTAATTATTTTTGTTACCTTATGTTCCATGTGCAACCATTTCACACCTTCAGGGAGTTGTTCTTCCTCCCACCTGAATAATGAAAGCAAAATTATATATAGTTGTCTTGCAAAGAATTACTGGGTGGCCAAGTTCGAATACAGCCAAAGCAGCAGCACAAAATGGCAGGTTGGGCAGACAACATGACAGCCTTGCGCACCTTCTCGCACAGGGATAGTTAAGATATGTTTTCCTGACAGCTACATGTTCGTGTACAATGCCATGCTGATGAGTCCTACCAAGGATTGAAAGCTGTCCATGGCTGCCACTCCTTAGGTAATTTGGCTGTGTGTATGTGCAAGGTGCTGACGTTACTACTGCAGAGGTTGTATATTGTGCACCTTGAAGTCTACATGTATAGTCCACTTAGCAGTGCTATCCACGACATGTATATGTTGTGGTTCAAATTTTTCTTTGGTTCAAAAATTTTCAAACCAGTTTAGTTTTTATTTTCCTTTGTCTCAGATTCATTATCATATTCTGAGACAAAGGAAAACAAAAATCAAACTGGTTTAAAAAAAATTGAACCACAGAAAAATTTGAACCACAACATATATACATGTAATTTGTAGTATAAAATGAATTTAAGGTTAAAATGATTTCAAACTAGTTTAGTTTATATTTTATTTTGTTCCAGATTTATTACCATAATCTTAAGACAAAGAAAAGTAAAAATCAAACTAGTTTGAAATAACTTTAACCTAAAATCATTTAGCCTGCGTAGCTGGCGGTTTTTTTGTTGACGTGCGCGATAATTCGCGAGCGGCGAAGCCGTGAGAAACCGCCTGCTCGGTTTTGTGGGCTTTTTGAGTAGCCGCCCCCTTTTGACATCTTTTGGTGGATACAATTACCCAACCAATCACAGGGCGCATCGTAATACGAAACTTCATGTAAATTACGATCGCGCGAAAAATCGTGGCTTACGCTGGCGGGCAATAAACAACAAAAAACTACATAAGTTCCTTTGATGGCGAACGGCGATACCCTGAAAAAAACTCTCAAGGGAGGGAGAATCCGAAAAGCGCGAATGATAACTGTAGATTGTGCTGTTTCCCTTTGAAAATTAAATAGTGTGAATTTCAGAAACGCTGTGGCTAAATGCCCCGGCAGTCAGAAATTTTCACAAAATTTTCACTGAAAGGCTCTTTCAAACCTTTTGAGAGTATTCGATGTTCGTTTAGAATGTCAAGCGATTCCCAAAATTATTTTGATTTTCCAGTTGACAAAATATCCAAGCTTGGGCATACTATGAGATCGCTATGTTCTCGACACTTAGAATATTTCTGCCGAGACTCGCAGTCAGAAATTTTCACAGAATATTGACTGAACGTCTCACTCAAACCTCTTAAGAGTATTCAAAGTTCGTTTAGAAATGTCAAGCGATTCCCAAAATTATTTTGCTTTTCCAGTTGACGAAATATCCAAGCTTGGGCATACTATAAGATCGCTATGTTCCCGACAAAATTTCTGCAGACTGCCGGGCACGGTCTCAAATGGACTAAATGCCCGGCAGTGACAAATTTTCATAGAATATTTCGTCAACTAGAAAAGCAAAATAATTTTTGGAAGTGCTTGACATTTCTAAACGAACATCGAATACTCTCAAGAGGTTTGAAAGAGCCTTTCAGTGAAAATTATATGAAAATTTCTCACTGCCGGGCATTTAGTCTATTTGAGACTGTGCTTGGCACAAGTGTCGAGAACATAGTGATCTTATAGTATGCCCAAGCTTGGATATTTCGTCAACCGGAAAAGCAAAATAATTTTTGGAATTGCTTGACATTTCTAAACGAACATTGAATAGTCCTCTCAAAAGGTTTGAAAGAGCCTTTCAGTGAAAATGTTGTGAAAATTTCTGACTGCCGGGCATTTAGTCTATTTGAGATGCCACAGGGTTCTTCCATGGCAAGCACAAACATTGTGAAGATTAAACTCTTTCCAAAACCTGTAGGCAAAATGGCCATGACGTCTCTTCTATAAAGTAGTTTTTTACGGCTATTTCCTGCTCTTTCTTAAGAACGATTTCTTCTCGTCGTATATTGAGAGATGCCAAAGCTTTGAACAACGCTTCGTCTACCATTTTGCGTGGCAACTCTAGTCTCCCTTGGGAGATCGCGTAACCATTTGATTGACGTGTTTACATTTTAGAACCAATCAGAACGGCCTGTACGCCGGCGTACGGACTACTAAAAAAGCCCACGAAACCGGGCAGGCAGTTTCTCACGGCTTCGCCGCTCGAAACTCTAAACTCGCGGCTTCGCCGCTCGCGAATTATCGCGCGCGCCAACAAAAAAAACGCCAGCTACGCAGGCTAAAAACCATTTTAAACTACAACATATACATGCTAAAGTTCAGATCTTTCCATCCAAACATGATGTATTGATAAACATAAACCCGAAACTAACCATTTCCAAACTTCTTTCTCCTCTTCCTTTTTCTTTTTTCCCTTTTCCTATGTAGCAAATAATAATAATTACAAAACTGTATAATATTAAAGTGACTTTCATTGGTTCTTTTCCCTACAAGAGGCAAATTCATGGCATGTTCTTAGCTCCACTTTCATGCATCTTTCACCCAATTAACATTACAGATCTTTACAGAAACTAAATAAATTTTAATTACAGCCATATATAGGCAACCATGAGGGGAGAAGGGGGGGGGAGAGGCAATGTGGGGATGGAAGGTTGATGATGATAAGTTGGTGCAAAAGAAAAACATCTCCAGATTTAAGGTCTGAGCTATGAAGGTCCCTATTAATGGAGGGTTCAGTGTAGATAACTCACCTCTTTTGCATTTTTCTCCTCTTTGACCTTCTTTTTTGCCGAACCACTCTTGCCTTCTTTCTTCACTGGTTTTGAAGTGCTTTTCTTGGCACTCTTGGCCTGAAAAAAAAAACTCCAGTTGTTATGATATCATAACAGAGTCCATGTCTGGGTAAATCCTCACACAAGCAACATTGGGAAAAGAACTGACGGCAGGTGAAATGTACCTGCAACATCTTTTCTGGACAAAATGTAAAACTTATTACTGTTTCTAATTTTTTTTTTAAATGTTATAATAATATTGATGCAGGAAAAGGATAAGACATTTTGAATTTTAAATTTCCTGCAATTTTGTTACACTCACTGACAAGAACAAAACACTTACCAGAGGTTTACTGTCTTCGTCATCGCTGTCACTTTCATGGCTTGCGCTCTTCTTCCTCTTACGCTGGTGAATAAACGAACATGAATACTCAATAAGGATAACTGAGTCAATGAAACATATTTTGCAAGAATTTAATAAATATTAATTTTTTAAGTTCTAAAAATTAATTTATTTCCCCTTAAACCCTTTCGTGGCCAAGTTTCCTCACGCTCTCCATGGCCAAATATTTTATTCCCCAAAATAATTAATAGCTAGCATGGTCACGTGTGGCTGCGAAAGGGTTAAGAGCAAACATAAAAGGTGACCTGCATAAAATGTCTTATACTCTAATTAAAAATTAAAATTTCTTAACAAAATAAAAACAAAAATACATGTATGAATTTTGATCTGTACTGTACCAAGTGAACTTTCTGTAACAGAAAGACATCCATATAATTATTTACAGAGGTGCCTGTCAGATCTATTGAACTAAATCACCTAATTTTGTTATTCATTGTTCCGAGAGTGCCATGTTGAGGATAACCCCAAAGACAACAATCTAAAACAGGTTTTCAGGACTAATTTTTGTGGCAAATGTTAACTGGTTTGAAAAAAAAAATAACCACAAAAGATACAATGTGAAAGTCTCTTAGTGATAAACCCTCACTTAAAACAGTCTTGAAATTTAACAATCTTATCAAGATGAAGATAAAGAAGCATGAGTGATGATCAAGTACAGTGCTTACCGAGGCTGTGGCATTTGCCTTTGGACGAGACGATCCACTGGCTGATTGTTTTGCTTGCTTCTTGTTTGTAGGAGTCTTGTTCACTCTAACATTAATTCAATAATATTTGGTCTTGTTTTATTCAAGGAAAAACAGCATACAACAGTCACACAACAGTTGTGTAGGTCTGTCCATGCTATACAATTTCATGTTTATACACATAGGCTTCTAAATCCATGTATAATTCATGAAGAGAACACTGAGGATCAGTACCATGAAGGAGGTTTGGATACCTGGTCTTAATTTGCATAGATTTTGGCGATTTTATTCCTTTGTTTTTTCCGCATTTAATGATCAGTTTGAGAAGTTATTTCAAACACATAAGACAGGGCTCGAAATTGCGCCCGTATCGGGCGCATTTGCGACTAAAATCTGTCTATTAGTCGCAATTTTGCGATTGTTTTACGGCCTAGTTAATAAAGGATTAATATTTGTAACTGGGAGTTGTATTTTTATCCGACAAATCCTGCGAAATTCACGTTGAATGTTGCGTGACTTAATCGTCGATTTTATGCTCTATTAATGCGGTTTCCAAAAAGTGTATCACGGGCACACTTTTTCAGACTTTCTCAGAAATTTCTCGTCTCTCATTTTCGGTTCCGATAGTATTATTTAGTTGTTTTTTTTTGCGACTAAAATTTTCGAACTTGCGACGAAATTTTAGAAATTTCTCGCAAATTGCGATTGATAATTTTTTAAATTTCAAGCCCTGTAAGAGAGTGTTTTGCCAGGTATCCAAACACCTCAAAGTGGGTTAACAAAAGCTTGGCTGTGCCTCATTTTTCAACCCACTTCTTGGTGTTTGGATATCCTGATGAAACACTTTCTATTGATATAAAATTATTACATAAAACAGTGTTTGATATAAAATTATTTTACATAAAACAGAACAACCTGTAAAAATGTGTTTCAGAATCAGAGGATCATGCATTTAGGTGTCTATAAAAAATGCAAGATCTCCATTTTTTTAGTTGAGGATCAAAATAATTTGATCCAACCTCTTATCACTTAACAGTTCAAGGAGATCAGGGTTTCAGAAAACTGCAAGTAATCAGACATCTGAAAGTAATCAGATGTATTTTTTTTAATGCTGGCAAGCAAAGTACATGTAGTCACTAGAGCTGACAAGCCAAAGTTAGTGGTGATTTTCAGCAACCCTGGGAGAGCCCACTTAACAAGTCTAAGCTGTTAATTTAGTCATTTTAATCTGCTCAATATAGAGTATAAATAATAATTTATGAAAGCAAAACATCAAAATATCATTTTAGCAGATACACACCTGGTTGACTGTTATCAGTGATCCACAATAACATGTTAAAAGGCAAAAAATAAAATACAACTAGATTAGAACAAATTGTCTATGTTGTGGCTCAAATTTTTCTTTGGGTAAAACCTTGAATGTTCAATTCAAATCTCACCAAAGGTTCATCATCATCATCACTGTCCACTGGTTTCTTTACAGACTTTGCTCCTTCTGACTTTTTTTCCTTCTTGGTCGAGTCATGCTTTTTCTCACCAGCTGATTTCTTATCCATTTTTTTGTCCAGTTTTAAAGGTTTTCCATTTTTCACCTTTTCATGCTTGTCAGACTTGACGATCTTTTTCTTTTCTTCTATTGTGCTATTTAATGCTGATTTAGCTGGGTTTGGAGTCAAACTTTTGTGCTCAGTTTTCACTTTTGCCATTGGAGGCCTATTATGAGTAGGAATGCAGACAAAAAGTTAATGTACAACCGTACACAAAATATTGTAAATGTTTGTGAGAATATGTCATTTTGGAAGTAATATATCAAAAACGAGGAAGAGCGTTTTATCAGGATTTCCGAAAACCACAAAATGGGTTGAAAAAATGGGGCGCATCCAAATTTTTTCGCCTTCAAGGCCTTCAACTTTGAGGTGCCAAGTTATGATTACATGTATCTTCTCAAAACAAACCATTACTGTACATGTAACAAAAAGAACAGAAATAGATATAAAATGAGCAAAATTTATGTCATAATTTGACTGCATCAGATATCCAAATCAAAGTCAAAGATTTTCTTTGTTTTAACTTGGTGAAAAAGTAAAGGAGAGTGTCACAACTGCAATTATATATGCCATGAACAGAAGGTTGCTTTAAGATTGCTTCATTATCTTAAAATAGGAAGACAAAATCGGCAAAAGTGATGAGCACGAAAAAATACTTATTGACTAAGTGGGAGAGCTGGATGGGAAAATATTTGGCTCGAGGTTATGGAGTACGGACCGAGCACAGCGAGGTCCATGCACCTATCTTGAACGTTTTTTAAATGTATATGACTCATGCTACCTGGATTGGTAATAAAAGTCAATAAAGTTTCTTTTAGTAAAGACTTTACTCCAAATATTATGGCACATTTGGGGGTATTTTTCTAAACCTGTTTTTAACTGAACAACATTTAAACATGTTTAAGCATTGGTGTGAACGGGGTATTAGTCAATACTGTAAGTATTTCATTGTATGACCAATTTGGAGACAAAATTACTTGAAATTTTAATGTGCGAGGCCGTCCGCTTCTCTAGTAGAGCTGTACGGCTTTTTCCAGCCTTGCTCGTGCAAATGCATATGGCCCTCATACGGGACTTTCATCAATGCAGGTTTTGCAAAGAAAAGGTTCGCAGAGCCGTACGGGTCATGTGACAAATGTAAGAAAGTTCTAAAAACACAAAATGACAATTAAAAAACTCAAAATTCCACCAGAATGGAAACTTTGATTTCTTGACTGCCCATCACGAAATCAAAATTGATGAACTGTAATCCACTTCCATCCTTGTAATCCACACTTTTTCACAAAACTACTGCTTTCATTTTGCTCTACACATACATGTATATAATCTTTTTGTGCAATTTAGTTGTATATTTAGTGACATTTAGCGATACAACAATTTCCTTATTTCTGCGGGACAGTAAAAAAATTCCCCTCAATGTAACCAAGTTTGATAATTGGTTTAATCCTTTCACTCCCAAGAGTGCCAAACATCAAAATTCAAGACAAATTCCAAATTTCATTTTGTAAAATATTGAAAAACAAATGGTACCATGCAAAAGTACTGCTGAAGAGGTTTCAGATGAATGGTTACACCATAGGATTTCATCAACAGACTCAAAAGTTAGAACAAACGGTACCATGCAAAAGTACTGCTGAAGAGGTTTCATTTGAATGGTCACACCATAGGATTTCGTCCACAGACTCAAAAGTTAGAACAAATGGTACCATGCAAAAGTACTGCTGAAGAGGTTTCATTTGAATGGTCACACCATAGGATTTTGTCCACAAAATCAAAAGTTAGAGCTACACTACATGTCTCCATAATTGACTCTGGGAGTGAAAGGGTTCAAACACTGGTCTCAATGAAGGAGGATTACTTTCAAAACAATAAACCATTGCTGAAAATATTGAAGACTTACTTGGGTAGCGCTCTGGCAGCCTGGTAAAACAACAAAAGAAAAAATCAGTTTACATCCAAAAAACACTGAGCAGTCAAATCTCTTACAGTCAACCATGCAAAATGCTATAAAAGATAAATAATCATTATTATTTTAAATAATAAGTAATATGTACATGTAACACATGCAATAGAAGTTGTTTTTAAGGTAGTCCTGGAGGCTAAGGTGAACCTTTCGGATTGCACTAATAATTTGTCACTTTGTAGAGCATATATAAAGAAACCTGCACGCGAAATTTAGGGTCTGAGAAGCAACGCGTTTCCAAAATATAAACGAACAAATTTTCGTTTCCAAGGGTCCTTTCGCGGGAAAAACAAAGATGGCATACTGTGCTGGACAAGGTTTTATAGGTCTAAATAAATCCCCAAAGAGTGTGGTGTTGACAGATCTGTAAAGTACATGTACATGTGTAAACTGAAAGATGAAACTCTCATTGATAGAAGAGATAAAACCTCTGTGTTCGCAAAATGAAGCCCTCTTTCACGCCAGACCTTTCAAAATGGAAGCTCTTCAGCGCTTTGATCGAGCTTTCCGCATAACGGGTAAATGGATAACAATAACGGGTAAATGTGTCCGTTGACGAGTCTTTATGCAATCCAGTCGTCCAGCCGGTGTTCCGAAGCTTGTCTGAGTCAAGCGAAATTCTCAATGAAGCACCAGCGCCACGAAAATGATTCAAATCATTTTGTTTTCTTTCACTAGCAGCCATAAACGTTGTCTTCATAATAACTTTGCGCAAAAATATAATCCTCAACGCAAGAGCTCGAAAGAGCTGTCAGCGCAATGGCAATTTGATCTGTTTGCGGTTGGACAAGGTGGCATTACCATGCATTGCATCATTATTTATAATGACATTCTATGATTGGTTTCGCGGGAATAATGGAGTCACGAATAAGGGCAAAACAACCAAATTTGGGACAATTCTCTTGGAAAACGGTATTGCAGGCATCAACAACATGGCCGCCAGTGTGTGAGAAAGAAATAGAACGATTGTGGGGAATTTCTTCAAGTTATGCTCGATTTTCCCGGGAAAATTTGCTTTGAATTTCCGTATTAATACGCAGTAAATGTGAATTTATGTGAACGATAAATCAGAAGGGCATGAAATTTGGAGGAAAGAAACTAGATGTGTTTACGAACGTTTTCACTGGAGTGCGTCTTATTATTCGAGATATCGAGGACAGGACAAGCTGACAAACTTCATCTAAAGGCAAGTTTATATTATTGATCTTTAATTGTTCCTTTTTGCTTTTCAATGACGCACTCCGGTGAAAATTTGTCTTTTTGCATGTTATATCTTTGGGACAATTTTAATTGCAAACGGTTAAATCCCCTTTCAGTGGTGGCTGATCCCTTAAAAAAGGACAGTCACACCTTAAATTCCTTAAATTCCACGAATTCCTTGAATTATTTCGAACAACTGAAACTATTTTTACAATCTAGATACAATTCTGTATTAGCTCTGAAAATTTCACTCTTCTGGGGTAAATATTTCTTGATGTTTCTTTCGAAGTAAAAAGTGCATAAAATCACCAATTTTGCCTCCAGTACTATCTTAATTATTATTTATTATTACTAATATTATTAAGAAAAGGTCTCGAATGTTATTGAAAGTGGTTTGACTGAAAATATTAAATGGTGGCAAAGTGGATTTTTAACTTCAAAGACCATGTTTTATTCAAAGGCAACAATAATGGCATGTTCATGTATCACTAAATTATCATGTAAAAATAATTTCATTGTATTGACCCCAAAATTCTACACCATGGGGAAGTGCTACCAAGGTTTTCACAATGCCCAATTCAGTAGCGTATCCAAACTTGTCCCTTAGAACAGCCACTGAAATTGTATTAAGTTATTAAATAGCCAATCACAGCACTTTGGCTTCCCAAATTCAGGTAACAATACATGTACATGTATGTTGTTGATGTAAATATTTTCTTGCTATTCTGTAGGGAGTTGCCTTCAGACATAATAGGAATGCAACATCTGTTTTATTTTAACTAAATGTACATGTAGAACTTATGCAAATAACAAAACTAACCAAGGGAACATCATCATCATCATCACTTGCAGATTGACATGATTCACTACGGGATTGCTTTACCTGAACAGCAAACAAAGGAAATTTAGTACATTGATGTCCTGAAAAGATGAGAATCAGGTTATATAACAGACCGCAATGCAGTATATTCAAAAGCCACTGCTTTGTACAATAAAACCATTGACTCTCAGCAAACACCCCATTTTTTAGGCAGACACAACTAAGTTGTGTTCCAAGGCACATGCAAAGATCTGCAATCTAAGACACATCAAGAGTGTTACATGAATCTAATATACACTCTTGATGTGTTCAAAACTGTCCGAGACTCCATGTTTTTCTTTAACCTTAATCTTGTGAACAATTAGGAATAAAAATTAGCGATAATAGTGTGGAATGATGTTTCAATGACTCACTCATCATTTTCATGTAACTAAAGTCTTGTGAGTGAAAGGCAGTTTTTTATTGTTTTCTACTTCCATTGTAAAGCTGATTGACGGATGGAAGTAGAAAACAACAAAAAACTACCTTTCATCGGAATGGAACTCATAAAGATGGGTAAACAGCTTAAAACATGTGTCTACAGGAAACCAACAAATAAAAGCCTCCTTCTCCACTATCAAGAAACCTAAACCTAAACTGAACACTCAATCTGACTCAATCAAAGCAAAACTATTCACCTAATTAACACCCTCTATAGTCCACATTGTATTCCTTTTTTAATCATATGCAATAAGACTTTCAAATTTATTATATACATGTAATGAACTCACAAGACTTTAGTTACATGAATTTGAAAATGATGAGTGAGTCATCGAAACGTCATTCTACACTATTATCGCTAATTTTTATTCTTAATTGTTTATCTAAAACCTCCGTTATTATAATCTTGTGAACTCAGAAAAATCCTACGTGTACATGTATGAAGAGGAAATCATTTTTAAGTTGTTACAACGGGAGGTGAAAGTTTCAGAAGGATTAATTATTATTATCATATACTATAAACAGATAATTTCCTCTCCTCAGCCACAGATCAACTTGACCATTAGGGTTTCAGCTTGCAGTAGGTTCTACTGTGTCTTAAATCCTCTTGCTTTCTTTTGTTTTTGTGCATATGGTTGAATACAGGTGTATTATATATACAGTCCACTCTCTCTAAGTGGACACTCCTGTAAGGTGGACACCTCTCTAAGCCAGACGTAAGTGGTTTGCTGGTTCTGGCTGAATTTCACTTGTTTGTCTGTAACTAAACTCTCTATAAGGCAGACACCTCTCTAAGATGCACATCAACAATTATTGGCTGGTTCTGGCCGAATTTCACATGTTCGTCTGCAACTAAACTCTCTAAACAGGGATTCTGACAGGGTGCACGGGTGCGGGACCGCACAGTTTGGTCAGCACAGTTTGGTCAAACCCGCACAATTCCTAAAAATCCGCACAATCCCGCACAATACTGAAATATTTCCTTAAAATTTTAATTAAAACAGGTATTTCTATTGATAACCAAGATTTCGAGAAACATTTTAGGCTATTTTTAGCCTATTTTCCCTTCAAACAATCGAGAAATCCCTCGCTTTCCTCGAACAGCTCGAGCAGATATAAAAACAACAAGGCGTTCTCTTCGCCGTCCTGGGAACTAGTCTCAGTTTTACTTCTATCCAACTTCCTACCGAATTTTTCGCGTAGTTTTTAGTTGTCGTTTTCCAGACATTATGTCGTTTTTCTTAGCAGCCTGTTGATATTTTTTCAAGCGCTTTTGCTTCCTCTTTCAGTTTAATATGTCGGGGACCGAAGAAGAAACACCGAAGAAATGTACCGTCTCGCCGAAATCAATGTCGCTGTGTCTGAATTATTTTCGCAAAGAACTGATCAAGTTTGCGTATCCACAAACAAACTATAAAAGCGCTAAAACTTCGGATCGATAGGAGAAAATTATTAAGTTCTGATCAGAATACTGGATTTGATTTTTTCAATCAAGTGAAAGACGTTTTCATTCAGGAAAATGCTCTACGATCTTTTAAGTTTTGTGAGAAAAACAAACATGCTATCAAATTACATTTTAATAGCACGCAATTTGTATACATCTCGGGGTTGTGTTTTTGCGGCAAACGTTCGAAGAAATTCTGTGAACCTTTACTGAAAATTATTCACACTACATAACTGTACGGATTTTTCATAAAGGAACTCGCTCAGATCGGAAACATTTTATTTTGAGGTGGTATTTCGGTTTTTATCCGATCAAGTTTATCGTGTCACGCAATGTGATTGTGTTGAGACAAATAAACGTTGGTGAAAAAAAAAAAACAGCCGCAAATTGGCGATTGCTGGGTACATTTTAATCCCCAAAGTAAAAGGTCTATTTATATTTTTCATTTATGCAGATTTTCCTCCCTGTCATATGTTTTTGGCCTGGCTAGAACACTGGTGATTGAATATTTGGTTGGTCACAGGATTGCGCAATCCCGCACAATTTCCCGCACAATCGGAGTTATTTCCCGCACAATTTGCCCCAAAACTCCCGCACAATTTTAAAATTTTTCCCGCACCCTGTCAGAATCCCTGTCTAAAGGCAGACACCTCTCAAAGATGGACATCAATTATTGGCTGGTTCTGGCTGAATTTCACTTGTTTGTCTGCAACTAAACTCTCTATAAGGCAGACACCTCTCTAGAATGCACATCAATAATTATTGGCTGGTTCTGGCCAAATTTCACATGTTCGTCTGTAAACTCTCTATAAGGTGGACATTTCTCTAAGCCGGACATTATTGACTGGTTCTGGCTGAATTTCACTTGTTCATCTGTAATTAAACTCTCTATAAGGTGGACACCTCTCTAAGGTGGACATTAGTGGTTTGCTGGTTCTGACTGAATTTCACTTGTTTGTCTGTAACTAAACTCTCTATAAGGTAGACACCTCTCTAAGGCGGACATGAGCGGTTTGCTGGTTCTGACTGAATTTCACTTGTTTGTCTGTAACTAAACTCTCTATAAGGTAGACACCTCTCTAAGGCAGACAGCTGAAACTGGTCCAGAGGGAGTACAACTTAGACAGAGTTCACTGTATATTCAACAACAACAACAACAACAAAATAAAAAACATGTAAAGAACCAAAAAAAAAACTCACCGGTGATATAGCTTCCTTTTTAATAACACCAGATGAATGTGGGATTTTGCCTGAAGAGGATTTCTTTACAGGTGATTTGTTTGGGTTATGTTTCACTGCAGAATTGACGTGAGGTTTGCTCTGGTTCAGGTTTATGTTTGCATTCAGCTTGACAGGTTTAGTTGGACTAAAAATATATATAAAAAAGGTAACGTGTTTAACATTATACACACATGGCGGCTGAATTGAAAATAGCATCAAGTTTATTTGCTTAATAGACAAAATAACAAGGCTATTAAGTAATGATCCGCATAAGATGGATAGTGCTGAACGGCAATGCACGATGGAATGTCAACTTTTTTTATTGTTACAACTAGTGATCTCATTGGCCTATACTCAAAAACTGCTAAAAAGTTAACGTTCAAGGTGCATTAAGTCTAATTTTTTTTAAGGTTTTAAGTATTTTGAGACCCAATAGCACAACATGCAATTTTTCAAAAGATATTGTATTTGGGGAACTTCATCAAAGAAGCAAAATTAGTAGCTATTGTCTTTGGCTATTCTGATTGGTTAAGCACGAACATTTCCTAAAATATATTTGACGCAAATGGATTTTCTGTATTTTTGCCCCCGCAGGGTTTTGGCCCAGAGGCCAAAACCCGAGGAGGCACCCTAGCATTCCCTGGGTGTATACATACAAGGACAAAGAATATTTGTTGAAAAAGTAAGAAATGTGTTTGTAGTGGGCGAAGCATTCTCGATTTGACGAAACTAGGTGCGCACAGTGGTCTCGGGTAATATTTTAGCAAGCGCGCACGGTGGTGTCGGGTACTTGCAACCACCAGGTTGCGTTTCGTCACCTTTGAGCTTCGCCATCTTCTAGCAGCATATTGCGGGTGTGCGGAAAACTCAGACCCAGCGGAAAACTCAGACCCCACGAGATTACAAGAAGTTTTCTTCCTAGAAACCTTGAAATAATATTGAAAAACTGATTGTTGGACACATCGCATGCTATGAAGTGCTAAAATAATATCAGCCTCGGAATTCATCTAAATTAACGTGTTTTGTTGCGAATGGCGCTCTCTTCAGGTGTTTGCTCAAGCGTAAAATACGCAACCTCGTCTAGACAAATCTGAGCGCTTCTACACTCGCAAACACGGGAAATCCGTTCTGTCTAGCACTATGGATAACTATGAATGAATACAAGTGACTAAATTTGACTAAAATTTTCGCGACTCTTTTTTTTTACTTTTTCAGTGAAAAGTAACCTTAGTGCCGGCTGCTATTTTAAACCATGTTTATAGTTTTTCCCTGTTTGATCGAAAACGATGAACCGGGCAAGATAAATATCTCGCTGTTATCTTGTGGGGTCCGAGTTTTCCACTGGGTCTGAGTTTTCCGCCCACCCGCATCTTGCAGCATTTGAAGGTCTTGCATTTACGAGTTTGCGTTTCGCCATCTTCGAGAAGCATTTTAAGGTGAGTATTTTGCACTTCAGTGATTTCTTTGAATTCAAAAGCATTCAACAGTACTGAATAAATTTGGTTTGTCAGACACAGGTCAGCAACGGGGTCGACAGACTCGATCCAACAGATCGCACTGAATATCTCAGAACAGAATGATAAATCTCAACTCAAACGTTTGTAACACTGAAAACTCAGAGTTGCATCGATATTGTCAGATCATTATATTGTCTACAAATACATTGTTGCAAGTTTGGTTATTGTTGTAATGGTTTCTGGTGACCTGTTTTTTGTTTCTTTTTTTTTCTTTCAAAAATTACACGAATTTAATAACATACAATATGTTGCTGTTACACAGAATATAAATACAATACTATATGATTGTAATAGATTTCATTGTCAAATTTACAGATAAATATGTCGACTACTTACATGGATGTTAACCTCAATAAAATACTTGAAACGTTAATTTTTCAACAGTCGTATGCACAGTATTTATATTCAATACACATCCCATAAACAGGTTATCAAAAGCGGGGGCAGCTATAGTGAACACTATTTCTAGTTATAATGAAATATAATAATTAGCCCCTCCTCTATTCTTGAAATCAAAGATATTCTATGTGGGAGAGAGCCAATGCTGCAGAACAATGAAGTTTACTATAGTTCTTATGTGAAGCATTACTTAATGTTAAAATGACATTTAAATATTTCCATACATTTGTCTGTACAACTTGCTTATGAGGCCCTGTTTGGGGGGGATGTGTATGTCCCAAATCTAAATTTCATTTTTTATTTTGCAATTTTGCAAGGTTTGCATGCGGCTGTTGGAGTTTTGTGCAAGTTAGCAATTTCATGGAATCATCTTATCGTTCGTTGTAAAAATAATAATAACAATATTTAATGAGGGAACCTAACTCGCCACGGTAGTTTTCGTTGGGGCCCTTGCATTGTCATTTTACTGTCTCTGCTTCGATGCTATGTTGTTCATCAGAGTTTACGCTCAAGACCCGAACATGCCGGGCAACTTTTCTTGCAACCAAATTGCATTGTGTGACACCCCTAAAAAATCTTGTTGCGCGCAACATTGCAAGAAACGTTCCACCGTATGTCTGGGCCTTAACTGGAACTCTCTCTCTCACTATTGACATGTTTTACAGACAAATGTATGGAAGAAAATAATAATTTGATATGACTTTCAGCCCAGATACACATTTCAAATTTGAATAGAAAAATCTATTATCTGGTATCTGAAGTTTTCAATTCACTTACATTATTTTCAGATTTTAGTTTTTTTTTTAAGAAATTATAAATATTGGAAAATTTCCATTTTTTCCTTCATACAAACTTTTCATTTCATGCCATGTTTATCCTATTTCAAAAATGTATGGTAGAGTTTACAATGGAAAATATTAATATATGCATCTTGTTGATCTATATCTGATTTTTTCAATAATCAAACATATCATGTTAATTAATTAAGAAAAGATTGGATATAGATAAACAAAATTTATTTATTTGTCAGTGGCATAATGGTATGAATTATTCAATTTGTAAACAATTTAAATAATGAATCCAATGGACAATATAAACCCCTCTCTACCCCTAGTGACAATGAACACAACAGCTGCACCACATCCCAATGATTTTTTTAATGACACAGCCAGAGCTTGACGATAATTTTAACCTTGAAAAATATGACAAACTTTATGTAAGATTTTTTATCTTTGCAAACATAAACCTAAAAGTGCAGATTTTCTGTCTTCAAGAACCCACCGTCCCCACTCCCTGAAAGGAACCAATTGTCGCTTTGAAATTCACATGCAAAGCACACAATTAAGTTCTAGTTCAAAAGAAACAAAATGTCCATTTGACCGAACAGATTTATCCGGCTTACCTTCCACCACGCTGCTTGCGGCGAAATCAGCAAATCCATTGATTTAAATCAAACCAACATGAAGACAAAACAAAACGTGAGTGAACACGCATGCTAAGTTCGTGATACAAAACCAAATGAAAACGTTTTCATATGTCGGCACAACGATCCAAGGTGAAGCCTAGAAAAAGCTTCGGTGAGTGAGATTATTAAAAGATTACTTACGTGAGGGGATTGCAGCTTGATCTTTTTCCTGTCGGGACCTACGCAAAGAGATGAAGACATCGCCATAATGTAAACTTGTTTTTACAAGTTGAGAAGTTGACGTACACAAGGAAACAATATATCAAGTTCGCTTTGTCAGATAAGTTCGAAAGACGTAAGCTTAATTTTCTTTCACGATGTCTATAGGGCCCGGTAAATCACAGAATGACTTTTCGTAGCTTTTAACAAGTTGATTGCCCAAGAATGAGTCGATCTCTAATTCAAGTAAAGCTCAACAACACTAAATGCGTTGGAAACAATTATGACCGATCGGCAAAATGGACAAGAAATCGACATCAAGATTTAGGCCTTGGATCCGTGAAACACTTCCCGGGCCTTGCGCGAGTCTCTCAAGAACAGAAAATCACATTTTGTCAATTTAACTGTCGATTTCCCGGTTTGAAAGTTGAATCCAAATAAGGAAGATCGCTTGAATCATTTGTGAAAGAAGAAGATTAACTTCCTTTTATGATCTGGGCAGGGGCAGATTGCTGGCATGCCAAGCAATGGGGGTAGAATAAACCGCTTTACATGTGCTCCGATCCGGTGTTCAAAGAAATATTCAACACAATTCTTCAGGCAATATATAAATGTAAGCTTACTTTCCATATATTGGTTTTGATTAAAAAAAAAAACATGAGTACCCAAAATCTGCACCAACCTTCAGCAGGAAATTTAAGAGACAATAAATCACTGCAGCGAAATGAGTTCGCGTTAAAAAGTATTGATTCAAAGAATTGGATGAGCGGTCGATCTAAAGCTTACCTTCGTTCCCGACCGGCTTTTGCGTTCTCTGCGCCTAAAATAGAATAAACCACGATTGCGTTCAGTTCATCAAAAGCTTTGTCAATGACGTTAGGTGAAAATTATAAAAACAGGTCACATTTTTCTCAACAAAAATATTTCCGAAAGAAATCGAATCGGCACTCACCAAAGGAACGTCATCGTCTTCCGATAGACCCTCTTCACTCGCCGACTGCAAGAAATATTGCTCTTTAGACACAAAGCCTCTTATGAAGCATAGAAAAAATCGACAGAGAACACAGTAATATTCACCAAATATATCTACATCAAAAAATCTTAAAAATGAATGCTTACGTGTTTTACTTGGAAGAGATGTTGGGTGGTTTCTCCGTTCATTCTGGCTTAAATTTGGACGAAATTTTTTCTAAGTGTCGCTCTCGCACGAAAAGCAAAGGACAAAGAAAACGCTAAGTCTCCACTAACAGCTAGTACGCAGGCGTAAAGACCACGTGATCAAGGGACCAGAATACCCCGTGGGGACCCCAAAGGAATTTTACGCCCGCAAGGTTACATAATTTTAACAAGGCGAGGTATGCAATCGATAGTCTGTATATGTGTGCGCAGGCTAGCAATCTATAACGTTGGGTATTTTGCTGGTTTAGTGGTTCGCGTAATTTTATATCAGCGGTAATTTCTGGGGGAAACCCCGAGCAAATGATCCAAATGAAATTTTGCATTGTAGCATCACAATTCCGCCCAGCTTGGTTGGTCATCTCACGGATTTATCATCCAGACCGTCTTTGATCTAATTCAACCGCTTCCTTAAAAATAAAAACTGGTTTAGAAAGTGTGGAAGCCCCGCGAGTTTCCACCTATGCCCCTGAGACACCCCATCCCGTACCCCTGGGGTGATGATAAGTGCATTTAAGAGTCATTACGCTATACGAGTCATTATCTTTAAGACCCTGAAGAAGAAAGGCAGTGCCTTTCGAAATATTGGATATTTTACAAATATAGTCGTTTCCGTACCGTTTATCAGCCTTGCTTTTTTATCAAATCGTTTCATAAGTGCATTTGCCGAAGAAGATTGTTGCTCTTGTAGTTGTCCATACTCCTAGGTGGACGTCTTTTGTGTGTTGGGGGAGGAAGGAATTGGTTGACAAGCGGCCTACTAAAGAGCGTCTCATACAAACTTCCGTGATCGCGCGCGTTCTCGATCGGTTTTGCTCGATGCTTGATGCCTTGGAAGCAAGCCAAAAATACGAAAACAAAAAAGAATGAAAAACAAAAAGAGAAACGTAAAACTGTCGGGGCCTCGGAGACTCGAGTGGTGACAATGGCTTCCATCGTATCTGAAAGTCTTTTTCCTGCACCTGAGACTTAGAGTCTAAAAACTCCGCAGGCTAGTTGCCAGTTCATGTTCTACGCATGATAGCCCACAGTAAACCCACGAGATTCTAGCAGCGCAAAGCGTTGAATTAGAGCACGAAGCACAATAGTAAACTGGTTTTCTGTACCTATAGTAAATACTGGCTGTTTGCAAGGTCCGTTTTGATTGGTTCGTCCGTTGGTCTAGGTGGTTGACAGTGAAAAGGTTTCCCGGATACCCGATACTGTTTTGAAATTTCAGTATTTGGTATGAAAATGGTGAACAGTTACGAAACTTCGAATCCTGTTATTTAAGAACCGAAACTCCTAACAAAACCGAAAATCTATTTTCCGTGATTCATTGAAATTATTTGGAAATTCAAACCAGAGCTATGATCAGATGGAAGCACTCGTATTTTTTTTATTTATGTTTGTTTTTTCACCATATCGTTTTGCCATATTTTGTTTCATAGCAGTGAGAATTCTCTTGATGATAGTCTTTACCCATGAGGGTAGGTAAAAATTTGAAGGACAAGGTCCCTCTTGGAACCACCTGATGAGGAACTAAGAACAGGGAGGAGTGTGAAGGGGAGGGTCAACGGCCGCTGTCTATAGGTACCGCTGACGCAGGAAACTGAAACAAAGAAGAAAGTGAGCGTCGAGCGGCTTTGGGCCGTTGGCCAAGTTTCGGAGCAATGTTCTGCCTTAAAAGTTTGGTTTTGCTTCTCAGCAACTTGGCCGTTTTGAGTGCACAGACACCACTGATTATTGGTAAGTTTTATAGCGATCGCATTTGTTTACAGCTTCATTGTTTTATGTGAGAGCAATGTTCTTTTTCAAAACCGATCGATCGCAAGAACAGCATGCATATTGGAAAAGTCCTGAGTAAATTGAAACCTTATCCAGATCAATGCTGTACCAATTCAGAAAGAAATCTTTTGGAATAGCAATGACTTAGATAAGTTGTTACATTGTAACATTTCCATTTTGGTAATGAGCATAAAAATTAAAAAGACGTAAAATATATAAACAAAACTGTTTACGTAAACCACTAGCCGGCAAAGTAATCATAATTTTACGCAGTGTGAAACGACATACCGGTAATATAAGCTTACTTTTATATGAGGTTATGTAAGAGGCCTATTATGTCATCGTTAATCTTTAATTTTCATCACATTTGCTACAAAAATTGTATATTGCATTGTATAATTGCATATTCATGAGATAAAAATGACCACACTGGAAAGTGATGTCATATCACTTGAGAAAGCAAAAAGCACTAACTAATCCACTGGATTTAATAGAGATGCCACGATTTCAAGCTGTGTACAGCTTCTTGTTTATCAAGTTATAATGAACTTAGTTTAACCGATCATAGCACTCAAATTTCCTCAAGCATTTTATAATGTATTTTTGTATAAGCTTATATTGTTTGTATGTCATTGAATACTATAAAAATACCCCAAGAGTGGTTTGGAATTTGAATTATGTACGCCAGTTGATTCTTTCCACATAATCAGTTTGTTGTTATAAGTGTTCACCATGTAAATTATACACAATAAAGTTGAACTTGAGATAAATGAAATGGGGCTTAAAAGGTTTAACTACCTAACTACTGCACATGTACCTCTTATGTTTAAACAAGTCTAACTCCTGCTACATGCATGACTACAAGCCAAAGTGTATTGCTCCAACATTTGCCACCTAGTAGCAAAAAAAAATTGGAATAATCCGCCAACATCCATTCACTCTATCACAAGCATTTTAGCATTTAAAGTAGCATTAAAGACGCACCTTTTTAGGCTACATGTAGCTTTTAATAATTAATTTTTTATTGACTACTTATTGTTTATTCGACAGTAATTTGTTGATGGTTTCAAAATTTCAAAATTTTTAATTTGTTTATTTTTATCTTGTAACTTTTATCCTGTAAATTTTTATCTTGTCAATTGTAGATCTGTAGTTGGTTAAAGCTGAAAAAATTTTATGCGCATGTGAACATATTCAAATGTAACATGCGCAATATAAATTGATTTTGTTATTATTGTTATTATTGACCACTCAGTGTTGTTACCATTATTAATACAAGCCTTGTATTGTGCAGGGGTTTCAATAAAATTAAGAGTAAGTGGCAATATTTATAAAATAGACGGCATTGGCAACAAAGGGGCCATAAGTCCCCTTTCCTCTAGGACATTGGAAATGGCATTTCCAGCATTCTGGGCATCAACTTCAGTGAAATTAATCGAAAAGTAGGCGGCGATAATTTAGTAAGTAGCCGGCGGAATTCGCCGGTTGCCGGCTTCTAATGAAACCTCTGATTGTGTTGTTCCAGAAAATATCCATATAGTTATACACTGTATGTCCCCTCCCATGGAAGGTTTTTGGTTTAGATGTCTCCCCCTTTGAAAATTCCAGTTTAGCTTCATACTTTCCCTTGAAAACTTTGGCTTTTGGGACCACCCTCCACCTCAGAATTTCATATAAGTTTCCATGAAGGAGGTATAGATATTTTCTGCAACCACACACTGTAGCTTTAAACTCCTTACAAAAGCAGAAGAAACCACATGACTGTGCCATCCCCAAGTGTCATTATTTTTATTTACTTTGTTGACTCTAGTTCCTGGAGATGGTGGAAGTCAGCTTCAGGCTCGCATTCACAAATCAACATCGTCACACATCTGGTGTGAGAAGACTTCAAGTTCGTGGTTTGATTTATGGCTAAGTGTGGAATCTTTGTTGCCAGAGGTTATTGATTGCTGGGCTGACAACATCAAGTGAGCTTTCAAAACTTGTTTTTTAACCATTAAATCTTACGAAGTTCTGTTTATTGTGAACACAGTTTTAAATATCCTGAGAAAGTACTGGACAATTTAGAAGTGAAACATGTGACCACTTTAAGGAGATTCAAAAGCTGATGTTTCAGTGCTAGCCATTAGTCATAGTGAATCAAGTACATGTGGTTTGTGTGCAGTTTACCTGTGGAACAGCATAGTTATGCATTTGTTATTGGAAACATGGCAATGTGAAAAGGGGTGGATCCAGGGGAGGAGTTGAGGGGGTTGCAACCCCCCCCCCCCCCCCCCCCCCCCCCCTTTGAGCAGCATTTTTTTTTTTTTAAATTGCTTGACTCTTCTTGTCTCCCCCTTGTGGCTCATAAAAATGATAGAATTAAATTGTTTTATACCAAGTTGTTTCACTTTCACCAATAATTGACAAGTTACATGTAGGAAGAGATAATGTCTCAGGAATGCTGGAAATGGCATTTTTTAGGGTGAAATCAAAACTATTTTCTGCGAGGAGCATGCCCCTGAACCCCCCTAGAAGATCGTGCCTACAGCGCTTGCCATCCACGCCCATGGCAAGGAAAGTTAAGGTGTACAACCCCCCCCCCCCCCCCCCCCCCCCCCCCCCCCCCCCCCCCCCCCCCCTTTTAGAAATTCCTCGATCTGCCCCTGAAAGTGTTTGACATTGAGTACAGATTTGAAAGATGCATTTTTGCTCTTAGATTTGACAGCTTCGATTCCTAACTCTTGTCTCTAGTATAAGGAAAGGCTAATAACCAAATTTACCAATTTTTGCAAAGCCTGTTTAACCTTTTTAAAGCATGAATATGCAAAGCATTGAAAAATTTCTAACATTTTACTAGAAATATTCACTCACTCAATCAGCTGTAAACATTGAGCCCACAAAATGTAATGGGAACAGCACTAGCATTGGAGGGAAAGAAGGGTGGGTAGCTGGATGCAGGCGGGTGAAAGTTTGGTGTAAGAGCAAAAGACCTAGGAGAGGGGAAGGTCCGAAAGTTTATTTATTTATTTAAATTTAACTTTGCCTAACTAGAGTACAAAAACGTATATATACTAGAGGTTACAGAGTGTAATGATAATGCTGCGAGCAGATGCTGGGCAGTAAAACATAACTGAAACAGTAAATGTACATACAGATTTTGATAATTTCATAAATTTATTTATTGGGTCAATTACCATCATTTTCAAATTACATACCATTATATTATAAGTAGTTCTTTGTGATCCACTGTTAAATCGGCAAACTCTGAGCACGTAACAACGCTGAAAAACTCATAAAAGAACATTGCCTTCCCTGTGAAATGTCACTAAATCGTTCATGACCTTGATGAATGCTTCCAGCAACAAATAAGTTTGAATTTTGCATGATACATTTGCAAATAGAAACACTTACTTTGAAATCGAAGAATAGAAGCGAGCACGTGCTATGGACAGCGAAAGATGCATCCAGAGCCAGGCGCATCTAAGTTATGATGACACCGCTGGACGTACGCTTGCTCAAAATCATCGTGACAAACAAAAATCGAGACTGCCGCCTGCATAACATAAGGTGCAGGGAACCCAAGGAACTACAGGCAAACCAAAGATTAGTGTGCTACTCGCCTGGGGGCTCGCAGCAATAAAATTATTAGGCCGGGAGACCACTACAGCCTAGCCAATTGCAGTGGATTCCTCGTTAATAAAAATTAATAACTAAAGCTACTAATATATAAACAAGAAAATTAAAAAAGAAAAAAAACGGAAATACAAATTGCTAGAAGCAGCACGACGGCAGGCCTAGGAGAGTCCTCACTATGTTGCACCTGGAACAGATTGTTCTCCAAGTTTTTTTGTATACACAAGTTGGCTCATAAGAGCCTTTAATTTACCACTTTGAATCATTTATATCTTTCAGACTTGCTTACAATGACTCCTCTAAAAAGATGGGCAATTCACCTGGAGTAGAGGTGCAAGTTCCAGATTTTGGCTCAGTCAAGGCAGTGTCTTATTTGGATCCCTCATTGTATCACCCAGGGGAGTATTTTGCCGACATGGTAGATGCCCTTGAAAAGATTGGACTTAAGGATGGTGTGTCATTGCGAGCTGCCCCGTTTGACTTCAGATATGCACCAAGTATGTTTTATTTGTTTCGGGCAGTTTTCAATTGAGTTTTCTTTGGTTTTGCTTTACCAGTGGTGGATCCGGGGGGGGTGGGGGGGGGGACCCTGAGGGGGGCGTGTTGCATTTTGCCACTAAACTAAACTGCAACTGGGGGGGGGGGGGGAGTGTTTCGAAATCAAAGTTTGGACCCCGCAATCAAAAATTCCTGGATCTGCCTCTGTTTACTGTTAATGTTGAGTTTACAGTGGTTACAAAAATTTGCCCTGCCATGTCAACCAGTCATATAGAAATTATAACCTTTATTTGTGTTTACTTTGATACAGATTCTGCTCACGAGTACTTTACAAATTTAAAAGCTCTGGTTGAAGACACCTACATCAAGAACAATAAAACGAGAGTGATTCTATTGTCCCATAGCCTTGGCTGCCCATACACCCATTTCTTTCTTAGCAAGATGTCCCAGGACTGGAAAGACACCCACATCAAAGTCTGGGTCACTATCGCAGGTGCTTGGGCAGGTACCGCGAAGCTTATGCGAATATATGCTTCAGGGACAAGCTTGGGTTTGCCGGATGTAGTTGTTGAACCACTGAATCTTAGGCCAGTTCTAAGGACTTACGAAAGCTCAGCTTTCCTGTTGCCTAGCAAAGATTTCTGGGATTCTGAAGAGGTAGAGTTGGTTTTGTTGTCTTAAAGTTACCATGATCTATCTTCTAACCCTTTTAACCCCAGAGTCAATTGTCTGTGGATGAAATCCTATGATGTAACCATTCAATTGAAACCACTTCAGCAGTTCTTTTGCATGGTACCATTTGTTTTTCAAATATATTACATGTCCACCATATTGACTTTTAATTTTCTTAATTTCCTGAAGAAGGCTAGTTAAACTGGCTGAAACGTTGATTTGAAATCGCTTTTAACCGCAGAAGAATCCCAAAAAACAACTTTTAATTTTTTTAAAAATTTGGAATTTTTCTTAACTTTTTATGTTTGGCATTCTTGGGAGTTTAAGGTTTAATTAGTTAAATTACATCGAGTTACACTGGAACCGTATTAATACAACTACCAGGGGCCCGTTTGACAAATAAACATCAGTTTTTAAGCAACTATTATGTAACAATGTTTGACAATTTTCTTTAGAAACAATGAAATTAACAAACCTTCCCAGTTTTATTATACCAGTTTGTGCAACAGAATTATGTAAATTTTACAGCATTATTCAGATGTATCAATAGCAATGATGCTCTATTTGAGCAGTTTAAAATTTAGTGTCAAAAGTAATTTTGCAATTGCTTTAGTTTCGCATTTCAACTTTTTTACTACAACTACCAGAATTCATTTCGTTTTTCCTTTATTTAAATTTTGTAATCCCAGTGCGGTTTAAATAACAATAGCCCTAATTTGCACTACAAAACAAAAAACTGAAGGATTCTGGTAGTTGTAGTCATATGACGTCATCGTGAAAATGGCCTATTGAAAACTGCTCTGACTGCTCTAAATGTTAAGTTTAGTCAGAAACCCATAAGTGGGTTGAAACGTGCAACTGCCTCTTGTACGCTTCAAAACAAGCTTCCGATTATTCAATTCCTAAGAAGTTGTTACAGCCATATTTGGAAAATCAAGATAAAAATATGAACCAATCAATTCGCTAGAACAACTTGCTTCCAATCTCCCTGGACCGAGAGGTTTCCAAATATGGTACTAAGCAAAAAATGAATATTCGGAAACTGTGAATGCGCGTTACACGTTTCAATCCACTTATGTGTTTCTGGTTTAGTACAACATGGTTACAACAGTGTTTTTTTATGTTTCTTGTTTTGTTCAGGTTATTATCCAAACAGTCAATCGGAACTACTCGCTGAGTAACTTAAAGCAGTTCTTTCTAGATATCGGATACCCAGACGCCATTAACATTACTGGGCAGGTCCCACCGGTCTGGATTGACGATCCACCCAATGTTACCCTGCATTGTCTCTACGGCACTGGTCTAGATACCCCCGAAAAGTTCCTTTATGGGAAAGACGAGTTTCCTGACACATTTCCCAAGACCATATTTGGAGATGGCGACGGCACAGTCAACATCCGCAGCCTGCAGGCTTGTCACAGCTTTGTGGGCAAACAAAAACAAGAGGTGGTGATCAAGTCGTTTTCCAAGGCGGAGCATATGGGGATAATTGGAGATTCCAGGGTGATTGAATATGTAAAGAATCTAATCACTACAATGGACTGAAGATATCGTACTGATGTTGGTGGTTTTTAATAGGTTAAAAGTATCTTTACGGGCTACCAGGATAAAAGTGGAAGGTTTGTACTAAGGAGTATCAGGGATTAATCCATCTCATGTTATGCAGGCCCCGGTTCCTGAAAAGCTGATTAACTTAACGCTAACCCACGATTAAATCAGCCTAATCGAGGAATAAAATTTATCCTTTGATTAGGTTCTGTTCAAGGGATAAAATAAGGGTTCAATTTAATCCACCTAGCGAGGTCGATTAACTCACTAATCGGCGAATAAAGTTTGTCAAAACAAACAAAATGGCGGAATAAACTGTTCGCTAAGTTGATTCAGGAAATAAAGAAAGCAACTTGTATTAGAAAAAGTTACTCTTGGCGACTTAAATGATAGATGAATGTCCTAAACTTACAGATTCCGGAAAGGATAAACCGAGTTTTTGGCAGAAAAAATATCATTTGCAGTGAAAGGTAATTGAGCCAAGGCGGACAAACACCCGCAAACACGCAAATCTTGCAGTCTCGGCAACTACTCAAAATATTAGAGCTCTTGCTAAGCTAACAACAATTACAACAAACCTCTTTGCAATCTTAACAGTGTCCAGTGTGTCCGTAATCGATTTGTGACAATGCATAAGTAGGCAGTTGTTCAGACGACCCTGCTTCATGGTACTTCTTTGGTTGTTCTTGAGTCGTCGGAGGGCAGAAAATCTTGATGAAACGATTTCTGAAAAGATCATGAGACTGAATATTTTGCCAAACCAATTTTATGCTGCGCTATTAAACGATATTTCCCTCGATTAGTTATCCTAGGAATAAGAAATGTAATCGTGGATTAGCTAATGCACGGATAGTTTAATCGGCTTTCCAGGAACCGGGGCCAGAGTTTTAGCAAGTTTTTTAAGTGTTTGATATAGAACTGATCATCAAATGCAGAGAAATCGAAGAAATAAAATCGCCAGATCTATTGTAATTAAGAATGGTTTTCCAAACCATTGTCGCGCTTACATTTTCTTTTCCTTATATTATCATGCATGTCCAGAAATGCAGGCATTTGCATCCATGACAAAAATACTTCGGTTTCGTTGTTTTGTTATAAATTGAAATAACTACATGTATAACATTACAAATATCTATTATCTTCCAGTACTAAGCTTTAAGTAATGATCCGCATAAGAACGATAGCGCCAACGGCAATGGAATGTCAAACACGATGGAATGTCAAGAATTTTCATTGTTAAAACTAGTGATCTCATTGGCCTAGACTCAAAAACCGCTAAAAAGTTAAGGTTCAAGGTGCATTTTGTCTAATTTTTTTAAGGTTTCAAGTAATTTGAGACCCAATCGCACAACATACAATTTTTAAAAGAAATTGTATTTGGGAACTTCATCAAAGAAGCAAAATTATTAGCTATTGTCTTCTGCTATTCTGATTGGTTAAGCACGAACATTTCCTAAAATTTATTTGACGCAAATGGATTTTCTTAATTTTTATAATGAAATATAATTATTAACCATCAGGTCCTCCTCTCTTCTTGAAATCAAAGATATTCTATGTGGGAAAGAGCCAATGCCGCAGAACAATGAAGTTTGCTATCGTTCTTATGTGGAACAATACTTAAATATCAATTTTCCTTGCACAACTAAGCTTCAAATATCAATTTCCTTACAGTATTACTAGGTTTGTTACTATTGCCGAGGCCATTATTTGCTTTATCCTTGGGTTTGCCCGTATTTCTGGCCATTTATAAAAGTGTTGTAACTAAGAGTTTAACCTTGTAAACAAAATTTTAACGTAATATGGCTGTACATTATTATTTTATTGCGGACTGCCCAGGCAGTACAATTTTATCGGTATATTTACTGCATTGCAACGACAACTTTCTACAGGGTAATTATCATGGTATTAGTTTTTATAGCATCAACTACAAGTGTGATTGTTTGTTTAAGATTGATGATTTGACTTTGTACTTTTTATAAGTAACATTTAGTTTATACTAAGCAAGTAACATTTGTCATAACCTGAATAAACAGAATCGATTTGACTGTCTATACATGTATTGTAATTCGTTGTATTAAAGTGCAGGGGCGTTACTTCACAAGAAGTTCCCTTTTTCCCGGGGGAAGGTACTCATCAAAATTTGTGGTGGCTGTGCCGTGCATAACTTGAATCCCTTTCCCGTTTCCAGACCAAAATATGTGGTTTCCCCTGCTCGTTTTCAGTCCTTACCCTAAATGAATGGGGTTAGTTTCTAGAGAAACTGTGGTGCTGCGTCGGTGGGGGGATGAAACACGAGAATTTAGTTTTATCGACTGAGTCGATAAGGTAAATTGACCACCGTAAAAAGATTCAAATAGCTGACGTTTCGAGCGCTAGCCCTTCGTCGGAGCGAATCAAGGAATTGTGGGTAGTGTGTGGTTTTATATAGTAAGCGGTGGAGCTACGCTATTGGTGGAAATTTGGTGACGTGAAAAACAAATGTAGATTAGTTGAATGAAAAGCGTTCGTTGATTCCGTGGGGTTTGAGAGTGCCGATTTGAAAGATGATTTTTTGTTCTAGGTTTTTACGGCTTTCTGTGTTACCCTGGTGTAGGGAAACGCCGCAGATTGTCATGTGTTGTTTAGAATGGTTAGTAAGATTAAAATGGCGCGCGACTGGTTTGGATGCGTCTTTGTCATTTTTTTCAACGTCTCGGAGATGTTCACGAAAACGGTCGCCCAGTCTCCTCCCTGTTTCGCCAATGTATATCTTTTTGCAAAAAGTACATGTAATGCAGTAGATAACATTTACGGAGGTGCATGTAAAATGATCAGTGATTTTAATAGATCGTTTGGGTCCTGTTATTTTGTCCGCGTTGTGAATGAAAGGACAAGTGTTACATCGTGTGCGTGTGCATTTGAAAGTTCCCGGTACATTGTCAGATTTCAGAGCGCTCGTAACTAGAAAGTTGCCTATGTTTTTGTCACGTTTGAATGAAATTAGTGGGGGTTGTGAAAAAATTCTGCCAGTTTCGGGGTCGTTTTGGAGTAATTTGAAATTTTTTAAAATGATGCTTTTGACTGTGTTGTTGTGTGGGTGGAAAGTGAGGGTGAATGGAATTCTCTCGTTCTCTTCCTTCTGTGGCGTTTGTAGTGCTGACTGTCTGTCGATCTGTTGTGCACGTTGTTGGCCCGTATTAACAACAGAGTCAGGGTACCCACGTTTCTTGAAAAACTGGCACATTTCTTCTGATTTGTTGGAAAAATCAGAGTCATCACTACATAGACGTCGAAGTCTGAGAAATTGAGAATACGGAATGGCGTTTTTAACGTGCGATGGATGCGTTGTGGATGCGATGTGCGTTGCCTCCAATCCAAAGTCATTCCTAAAGGGTTTCGTTCAAATTTTCACGCTTCTACATTCTCTGATTCCAATCAACAATATTTCCACGAAATTCACCATGCCCAAAATTCTTTCTCGCGTAACATTATGAGGATCACCATCAGAGCTATGTGCCTTAAACGTAACAATCTCGAAAAGGAAATTATCCAATACCGTTCCGAACTTTCCAAAATTTGTCCAGCTGTCTTAGTACAATCAATTCGCGCTAAAATTCAAGAACTCAATGCTAAACTGTTCAACAGCCTTAACCAAATCAAGACCCAAAAACTTGAACAGTTAATAGGTCCTCAATTATCCGGCGACCATTCATTCGATAGTCACAATGGCGTCGTTACCATTCCGAAAAATTTGCCGCTTTCTAACCCAGAGAGGTCTGTTCTTAGTAAAGGTTTAAACTTTGTTCCTATAGCGAAACAAACCGACGAATTTTCAGTCAAACAAGATGTTGAAAAATTCCTTCGCCGCGTGCAATTAAGAGCTTTTTTCCACGACAAAGAAGACAATTCTAACACCTCGGAAAAAGATGTTTTTGAAACACTCAACGTTCGCAAATCAAAATGGACTCCCCCAGAGGGCCAGTTTTCTTCTCTAGATTTTTTCGTCAAAAAATGTCGTCACGATGTCCAAAAACTTAAATTTAACCGCCACACCAAAATTTCCAACCTTTCAACAGGAGAATGGGCAGCGCTCAAAAGTCTTAGCAAACGACGCGACATTGTTATCAAAGCGGCCGACAAAGGCGGGGCGGTAGTTGTTTGGCGGACCGACCTTTACCGACAAGAGGCTTTTCGGCAACTTTCTGACACCGCTTTCTATGCCAAAGTTGATAAAGATCTCACTTCTACCAACCAAAAAATTGTCAAAGAAACTATCCAAGACCTCATTACTAAACAACAATTACCAGTTACCGCCAACAATCTCATCATCACTACTCCTAGAACCTCACGCGTTTATTTCAAACCTAAAATTCATAAACCAAACAATCCGGGCCGACCCATTGTTTCCGCTTGTAGCTGTCCTACCGAACTAATTTCTAGCTATTTAGACAAAATCATGGCCCCCATTGTCAAATCACTACCCTCGTACATTAAGGACACCAATCACGCACTCGAAATTTTCCGGGATTTCAGTTTTGCCAGCGAAAACAAATTAATTTTCACTATGGACATTACCTCTTTATATACCGTCATCCCCAATGACGAAGGACTTCAAGCACTAAAATATTTTTTCGACCAGCGCTCCATTCAAAACCCAAGCTCAGAAACACTGCTCCGCTTAGCCGAATTAGTTTTGACACTTAACTGTTTTTCATTTTCCCAAAACTACTACAAACAAGTAAATGGAGTCGCCATGGGCACCAAAATGGGACCAAGCTACGCTAACCTTTTTGTAGGCCACATCGAAGACAAATTTTTTAATCAGTACCACGGAACCAAACCCGAACTCTACGGCCGCTACATCGATGATTGCATTGGCGCTACCTCTTCCAGTAAAGAGGAACTTAATCAATTCATAACTTCTGTCAATACTTTTCATCCAGCTCTAAAATATACCTGGGAAATTTCCGAAACCTCAGTCGCTTTTCTTGACATTAATATTTCAATCAACGGTAACAGTTTATCTACAAGTGTGCACTACAAACCTACAGATTCCCACAGTTATCTGTTACATTCATCCTCACATCCATCGCACGTTAAAAACGCCATTCCGTATTCTCAATTTCTCAGACTTCGACGTCTATGTAGTGATGACTCTGATTTTTCCAACAAATCAGAAGAAATGTGCCAGTTTTTCAAGAAACGTGGGTACCCTGACTCTGTTGTTAATACGGGCCAACAACGTGCACAACAGATCGACAGACAGTCAGCACTACAAACGCCACAGAAGGAAGAGAACGAGAGAATTCCATTCACCCTCACTTTCCACCCACACAACAACACAGTCAAAAGCATCATTTTAAAAAATTTCAAATTACTCCAAAACGACCCCGAAACTGGCAGAATTTTTTCACAACCCCCACTAATTTCATTCAAACGTGACAAAAACATAGGCAACTTTCTAGTTACGAGCGCTCTGAAATCTGACGATGTACCGGGAACTTTCAAATGCACACGCACACGATGTAACACTTGTCCTTTCATTCACAACGCGGACAAAATAACAGGACCCAAACGATCTATTAAAATCACTGATCATTTTACATGCACCTCCGTAAATGTTATCTACTGCATTACATGTACTTTTTGCAAAAAGATATACATTGGCGAAACAGGGAGGAGACTGGGCGACCGTTTTCGTGAACATCTCCGAGACGTTGAAAAAAATGACAAAGACGCATCCAAACCAGTCGCGCGCCATTTTAATCTTACTAACCATTCTAAACAACACATGACAATCTGCGGCGTTTCCCTACACCAGGGTAACACAGAAAGCCGTAAAAACCTAGAACAAAAAATCATCTTTCAAATCGGCACTCTCAAACCCCACGGAATCAACGAACGCTTTTCATTCAACTAATCTACATTTGTTTTTCACGTCACCAAATTTCCACCAATAGCGTAGCTCCACCGCTTACTATATAAAACCACACACTACCCACAATTCCTTGATTCGCTCCGACGAAGGGCTAGCGCTCGAAACGTCAGCTATTTGAATCTTTTTACGGTGGTCAATTTACCTTATCGACTCAGTCGATAAAACTAAATTCTCGTGCCTTACCCTAAATGTTTCCTCTTAGTCAAAGCCATTGTGGCAAAAAGTTCACCCATTATCAACCTAGAAGTCAAATTAAAACAGACCCATTTTCAGACAAAAGCAAAGTCCACATCTCTCAATTCGTAGTTTCCAAAGGAGACTATATCTGAAGACATCGGTGCCGTCCGTACCTGAAAGGCGTGTTTTCTGACACATACTGCCATTATAGCGTATTCAGCTCAAAAGGTCTAAAAATTCATTTATTATCATAGGCAAATTCTTTCAGCAGCGCTTCAATGGCTATAAAAAAATTCCTAGTTGTTGAGGTATGTCCAGAAATGCAGGCTAATGAGATTCGTGCTCTTTATGATAGACATCATGAAGTGTCCCCTAGCTCTAATTCTCACCTAAACGCAAGCAATTCTGTCAAACATGAAGTCATATGGAAATTACAAATAATTGCGTGTAATATGAAGTGCCCAAGGTCCGAGTTACCTGCATTTCTGGACATAAGTGACCCGACCTTTCGATCGCTTAAAAGAACCTCAAAGCCATTTGTTCGTGTGTCACGTGACAAAATACTCCAGATTCTTGGAGTATTTCGACAGCCTTGTCCAGCGGTTTCTACGCCCGGTCCGCCATTTTGAAAGAAGAGAAGGAGCTTGGGACGAACTCACTCTGTAAGGGAGTATAAGTTAGGGCATGCAAGATTAAGTTTTGTGTCGACTTTTTGAAAGGCATAACTCTAATTTTCGCACTCTCTCCAGTCTCCACAAAGAAGGATGAAACACTATCGCTTCTGTATGCGCACGTATTGCGTGCCTATGTTTTTTGCTTCGTTTCCCGTAAACCTTTGCAGGCTGCATACTTCCGTAAGCCTGTCCCACGATGTGACGAGTTTGTATTGACACGAAGTTGAAAATTATTTAATTTTGCATCAGGTTTTTCCATTGTCTTGGCTCTTCTACATCTTAAGAGGTCTTTTCAAGGTTAATAATCATTTTCATTCCTTATTGCTGAAGTTGGCTTGCATTGATTTTATCACCAAATACCTGATACACTCGTTGGAGAACATGCATTTTGAATTCCACGTCTTAGGCTTCAAGTAGGCTCATTCGAGAATGAAATCTTTGGAAAGTGTACGAGAAACCTGATTAAGTTTGGACCGTTATTCTACGAAGCAAACAAAGTGCTGCAGTCGTCGGTCACATTTGAACGTCAGGTAGGCTTCATAAATATAAATTGCGAACACAACGGCTATTGAACTAATTCAGTATTGATAATTTCTATCGTTAAGCTTACATTCTGAGTCGCCAAAAAAAAACCCGCCAGTGAACATCGCTTAAGACCTTACGTTAGCTATATGCCCTTGGCGGGTTACTCGATCGCGATCTCTGCAAGTGTCGCACTAGCAACAGACTGATAATAAAACAGGAGCACAAGCTTTCGTAGTGAACAGTTGTATCGAGAATACACATGTGCAGTGCACGTGGTCTGTCCGTAATAGAGAAGTGTCCTTATTATGGAGGTGTCCGTAAGGAGAGGTTCGACTGTACATAGATGTTCGCATACAGTGTATCTATAAATCTGTTTCGATTGTTTTACAGTGACATTAGTTAATTTTTCCCGATCCTTACTGAATTACAAACTTTCCTGATTTGCTCGCTCGATTCGTTTAGTAGTATCGGACCAAAATTCATACAATTCTTGCCTCTATAATATGGACACCTCTATAATGTGGACACTTAGGTCTGTCTCTTTGGTGACCGTATTAAAAGGAGGTTCGACTGTAGTTTAAGTTTAGTTAATACGTTAAGCGTGACAACCGAGTAATTTAATTAACATTAGCCGTGACACGGAAGACATCTCGTGGTTGAAAAATGGTACTATATTTGTGTATATGATGGACTTAATATATTTTAGCAGAATTGGTGGAGCAGTGAGTGCGGAGGTATTAAGTGGCAGTCCCGCTAAAAGCGGTCCGCTCGATTTCGCGACCAAAAATAGTTTCCCTTTATTTTTTGCTGGTGAAAAGGCTTTGGTACACATGTATGAAATACACAATTCTTTTTTTCAAATTCTTTATTTTCGCCCTGTTACAGGCAAAAAACGAATTCAGGCCGTCTCGGCCTTTTCGCCGTTGATCGGAAGACTAAAATTGATGGTTTTCGAGAGGCGCTCTACGTAGAAACAAATGCAGTTGAAGACATTTTGTTTAGGTCATGTTTCTAAGCTAAACTTGAGTAGTTCGCAGGCAAAGTGTAAAAAATTTCAATAAAATGTTAAGCAAGCTGAGGCAACTTAAAGACGACCCACTCTGAAGCCTATATTCAGACACTGAAAATGGGGCAAGAACGAGGGAAAATTTCTCAAACGTTGCGGCCTAAACTTGGTTTCAAAACCACGTCACAGTAAAGTTCTTACCTTATTTTATCGAGTTATAAGCTCAAACGTGTGGGTATCTCCCGGGATCGCAAGCGAGAAGAGATTATAATCAGCCATTGACAGCGTGTTTACATAATTATCGGTCGTGCCAAAGGTCACTTGCATTACTCTTCGGCTCTTCCAAAATGTTTCTATTGAGGCTTGAATTCGATTGTAGTTCTCCAAGATAAATGTCGACAACTTCTTTAATACTTCTGCGTCAGAATTAGATCGAGAACAGATGTAAAAGTTGCAATAAGTTGAATAATCTTCATAGCGGCGACACCGGGCTCGATCGACAAAGCAAACAACGAAGCTTTTAGAATGTTTCGGAGAAATCTTCATCAAAATCAGTACTTGATTCAAATTCTCTGCTCCACTAACGAGTATTAAAGGTTTTCAACGTCCCTACAATAAAAAGAAAGTCACAGTTTATTCTTATCCACGATTTTATACTGTTGAAATTCACCCGTGGTAGAAACTAAACTTGACCATGGTATGCAAATACTGTAGATATAATTTTAAAAAAGAAAACATCGACGACAACCAGAAATTTCACTGCGATACATGAACTACTCACCGGTGAGAGGTTGAAATATATGAATAACTTGAGTTTCAGATTCGTTTTTAAGGGTTTCTCGCCATGCAACCGCAGAAAGTTTTCTTAGCTTGAAAATGTGTAGATCCGTTACATCGCGCGGCCAACTACCTTTGTCACGCGACCTTGATAACATTGTGTGACAAGTTATGACACAAGCCACGTGCTCGAAGACCTTGTAACGAATCTACACATTTTCAAGCGAAAAAACTTTTTGCTGTCGCTTGGCGAGTAGCCCTTAAAAACGAATCTTAAACTCAAGTTATTCATATATTTCAACCTCTCACCGGTGAGTATTTCACGTATCGCAGTGAAACTTCTGGTTGTCGTTAATTTTTTTCAAATTATAGGATATTTGCATGCCACGGTCAAGTTATGTTTCCGCCACGGGTGAATTTCAACAGTATAAAATCGTGGATCAGAATAAACTTTGACTTTCTTTTTATTGTAGGGACGTGGAAAACCTTTAATACTCGTTACTGGAGCAGAGAATTTGGATCAAGTACTGTTTCTCCGAAACATGCTAAAAGGCCTCGTTGTTTGCTTTGTCGAGCCCGGACCGTGTCGCCGCCATGAAGATTATTCAACTTATTGCAACTTTTACATCTGTTCTCGATCTAATTCTGACGCAGAAGTATTAAAGAAGTTGTCGACATTTATCTTGGAGAACTACAATCGAATTCAAGCCTCAATAGAAACATTTTGGAAGAGCCGAAGAGTAATGCAAGTGACCTTTGGCACGACCGATAATTATGTAAACACGCTGTCAATGGCTGATTATAATCTCTTCTCGCTTGCGATCCCGGGAGATACCCACACGTTTGAACTTATAACTCGATAAAAGAAGGTAAGAACTTTACTGTGACGTGGTTTTAAAACCAAGTTTAGGCCGCAACGTTTGAGAAATTTTCCCTCGTTCTTGCCCCATTTTCAGTGTCTGAATATAGGCTTCAGAGTGGGTCGTCTTTAAGTTGCCTCAGCTTGCTTAACATTTTATTGAAATTTTTTACACTTTGCCTGTGAACTACTCAGGTTTAGCTTAGAAACATGACCTAAACAAAATTTCTTCAACTGCATTTGTTTCTACGTAGAGCGCCTCTCAAAAACCATCAAATTTAGTCTTCCGATTACCGTCGAAAAGGCCGAGACGGCCTGAATTCGTTTTTTGCTTGTAGCAGGGCGAAAATAAAGAATTTGAAAAAAAGAATTGTGTATTTCATACATGTGTACCAAAGCCTTTTCACCAGCAAAAAATAAAGGGAAACTATTTTTGGTCGCGAAATCGAGCGGACCGCTTTTAGCGGGACTGCCACTTAAGGCCATGTAAATTCAATCAGCCCTGAATTTGTTTTGAAATTTTCTATACCTGAGCCACGAACCGAAATTTCTGACGCAGGCTGTGATGCTAACTCGTTCCCAATCGTTTCTCTCGCGTAATGTATCGATCAAATAGAGACATCAACATCCCACCCCCCCCCCCCCCCCCCCCCCCCACCCCCCACCCATGCATACCTCAGCATTTGACTCGTTGACGTGGCCAGGGGGGCGGCGATTTGACATCAGTAGTTGTTATTGGGGTGGGGAATTTGACAAAAGATGGGAGGGGTGGGGGGGGGGGGGTTATTTGATCACCTTGCCTCGATTTCATGTTACACGCTGTGTGGTTTCTTTCATCGAAATCATGGCCGAATGCGAGCGGGAATAGACCAATATCACGCTAGCATAGCACAAAAATATATTTGGTTTATTGGGAAAAAGAGCCCAGCATCAAATACAGCATATCGATATTAGTAAAACTACAAAGTTTTGTAAAGATTGCTAGAAAACTGACGAAGATATGAAATTTTGAAACTGAGCATTTTTACAAAGAAATGTATGGTGGACGGGCATAGATTGCCCGTCCAGCCTCGTTTTCGTGTTTTTCCCATACATTTCTTTGTAAAAATTAGGCCAGAGTACTAAGTTTCAAAAGCTCATGCATCTCCGTCAGTATAATCTTTACGAAACTTTACAGTTTTACTAATATTGATATGCTGATTTTGATACTGGACTCTTTTCCCCATTGAATTAAATATATTTTCATGCCATGCTAGCGTGATATTGATGAATTAACCCTCGAAGACTTCAAGGGCCAAAATTGCGCTTTTGTGACCGACTGGCTGCAGCAGAAAGGGCTTCAAAAGCTGTGCGCTGTGTTTGAAGGTATAAAATATATTGAATATTAAAAATTGCTTATGAATATTTATGTAGAAAAACAATACAGCCAACTCAGCAAAGAATTGCACATTCTCTAACCGTTAAGAGGCTGAGGCGCTCAGCATCGGTTTTTGAAAAACAATTACGTCTTAGTCCAACCGTGTTTGTCAAAGCTGTTACCATTTCTTTTCTTTCCTTGATAATGATTGCTACGGTGAAATGGGTTTCGCTTGGTTAAAAGACAATTAGAAAAAAAAAGTTATGGAAAAAAGGAGCTAACTTCGCCGACAGCCTTATTTTTTTTTAAATAGGTATTCTTTATGTATAGGTTATATGAGGTCATATAATAGATAATCTGAGCCCGAATTCTTCTGATACATGTCTCCATTCAATATCTTTTTTTCACACTTATTACTCTAGATGCTGCATGGAAGTCTTCCACAACAAAATCAAACTCCGTTCAGGTAAGATGTAATGCTGAATTTAATGTAATATCAGTTCGTTGACCACGCATTAAAATGGCGGTCGACTTGTAGACCTCTTATTGGTTCTTGGTTCTTTCCCACCCCCAAAATCACCATTGTTTTGAAAATGAAGATTTGTTTATGCTAATTCCACAGTAAGCGGAACTGCATCGTTTTCGAGCGCTTAATTTACTTATAGGAGATATTAATTAATGCGAGGAGGTTTCAACCTTGTCTTTGATATTTTGAGTGTGTTTCAGATGAACACGATTTCTTTAACTCGAAACTACATCGAATACAATACGGCTTCGGAGCGTTTACACGGGAAGCGTTTGTGTTGACAGAAAAAAAAACGTTTGATCAAATATAGCTATCGTTTTCAGACAACGCGATTTCGGTGTTTGCACGGAAAACGAAATCATAACGTTTATGCCAAAAACTGTCGGATACTAATTCTTTTCAGGACGCAAGTAAACGTAATGCTTTATAGAGTATTTTTTCTTTTTTTTCCAGTTGATAAACTACATTAGAAACCCAGCAGCTGAGGCTACGACTGTTTCTCGATCACGCGGTAGAATGATATCAAAAAGTCAATTTGAAGCACAGCAACTACAACAGTGTACAGTCAAAGTCACAGGTCTATCGGCTGACACATCAGAAGATCTGCTGACAAATTACTTCGAGAACACAAGAAGGTCTAAAGGAGGTCCCATCTCTAGTGTCGACATGGATCGCGATTTACTGGAATGCTTTATCACTTTTGAATCACCTGATGGTAGGCTTAATGCTTTTCTTCATAATACTGCCGATGTAAAAAATGTCACACGTTTGACGTTTGTTTTAAATGTTTCAGCATTACTACCCGTGAGTCGAGCATTAGTTTAGAATTAGTTTAGCATTAGCATTAGCTTAGTTTAGTTTTTCGAGTTTGTCACTAAAACGAAATAACAATACAAAAAAACGAAAAAAAAAACAAAAACAAAAACTACAAAGCATATTAAACGTGTGACGGGAAACGGGAAAGGTAACAGGACGAAGTCCCAATTAATAACTGCCCCCTTAGGTTAAGAAATAGTAATAATCAATAAAATAACAAACGGGCGGCACACACTGGGTGGGGAAAGGGAGTTACAAATGTGGCGGTGAGTGCGTTGGAAGTTTGTTAAGGTAGTAAGAATTTAAGTTAGAAGAAAGTGACGACAGAGAGGCACAATTTTCACAACCCGGTAGTAAATTATTCCATAAGTTTATGGCTCTTGGGAAGAAAGGAAACAGGAAGTAATTTTGTCTGTGGTTTGAGCTTACAATAAGGTTGCTTGGATCGAAGTTGCGAGTTTCGTAAGTGCATGTGGCGGAAGCGAAGTATCACGGTGACTACAATAAATTTTCATCAAACCAGATTTGTACTTGTTGTCGGACCTTGCCGCCGGACGGCTCAATTCGTGAATATTATGCCATTATTTGTCAGAACTGGTCGGTCAGACTGGTCAATTTGGAAATAATATGTACCATTTCGATGGACTTGTAAGAACAGGTCTTGAAAAAGGTCTTCAATTCATTCTAGTTACGGACTGACAGGTCTGACCGGCCAGTGCTGACAAATAATAAGCGCCCTAAGTTACATTTTAAATATGAGGTGGAGTCAAAAGCCGCTGGAAGTCACAATTGATCCTATTACTAATGTTTGATTGGCTCTAAGATACTCTGATTGTCCTGAAAATCATAAATTAATAAAACCAAAAAGCAATGAATTTGCCTAATGGGAAAAGCCCTTCCAACCTGTTGCCTTGATATTTTCCCCTAATGGATTTTATCTCATTTCAGATGCGGCGAGGACAGTAGAAAACTCCCCCCACAAAGTAGGTGCTTTATGTCTTGACGTATCATTACTTCAAGAGGAGGAAGATGCTCCTCTCAACACAGGGGATGAAAATTCTGTTGAAGAAGAAAACATCACTATAATTGTCAGCGGAACTTTACCTTCCTTGGATGTCCTGTGGAATTATTTCGAGAATGCGAGAAGATCTGGGGGAGGTAAAGTTCTTGAAATAGATTATACTGATGAAGGAGATGCCGTTGTTACGTTTGTTGAGGTGCAAGGTAAGAAAGAATATTTGTTATAAAAGTTAGCATCACGTTTGACGCTGTTTAACCTCTGTAAACCTTATTAACGATCACCTTTCCATTGTCACGTTAAGCCCCTGGCTCTACAACACGAGTGTTGGGTTGCACTCTTTGTAGAAGTTACTTTTAGTGCATGGAGTGTGTACAAAACTCTTTTATGAAGTACATGCAAACTTAACGGGGTGTGCCATATATGCGCGTCATTGTACAATATACTTTTCTAATTACCTCAAATTAAATTTCAGGCAACCAAGAAACGTTGTTGACGCTTAGCCAGTCTGTGACCCGTTATGCATTCACATATACTTATGTACATCCCCAGAAGCCGGTGTAGTTTGAATAAAAGTGCCAATTCGATGAAATTGTTAAATTTCGTTTTTTTTTTTACATTTTTCAAAAGGAAACAATGTATAATAGTAACCTGTCAAAACCATTTTTTAATCCGATGGCGAGAAAGAGGAAGGACCCTGAGAAAGACATTGTGGGTCTTTCATGTCACTTTCGCTGACTAATCTTTGGGAACTTTAGGATTACATGCAAATTTCATGGCGGCTGTGCAAATGCGAAGAATACAGTCAAAGAAAAAACCGTTTTCCAGTGATCAGATTGAAAAACGGTTTGGACAGGTTACTTAACACATTTTTTTTATTTCCATTCAAAAAATGCACAAAAGCGAAATATAAAAATATGATCGAACTGTTGCTTTAAAAGACTAATCTTCTGATTTCAGATTTGAAGCGGCTTCTGGGGATGTCGCATTTCATTAATGGAAAACCCATTACTGCAGTAAGGCGTCCTCCCAAGAAGAAAGTTCCACTAGACCCACTAAAGGTCCATGTTCAAGGACTCAATGAGACGACTTCGGAAGACTGCCTACGCCTTTATTTGGAGAAATTCAGCGGCACGGCAGAGGTCAGCGAGGTATATAAAGGCAGCAACAACAACGCACTGGCAGTTTTTGATGTTGAACCAGGTAATTATATATTAATTTAAAACAATGATTTTTATTTCGGAGTCACAGACTTTGAATTGAAGGGCAATGCACTTTGGCAAACTGACAAGATTAGAATGTGTGGAAATATTTGGGATACCTCCTTAGAAGGTCGTCATAATGGCTTTTAATGACTTCGTCTCGCCACTAAAACCTTAATTAGAATTATTTGCAGTAGATTCCAGCTATCTCGAACACCAGCTATCTCGAACACCAGCTATCTCGAACACCAGCTATCTCGAACACCAGCTATCTCGAACACCAGCTATCTCGAACACCAGCTATCTCGAACACCAGCTATCTCGAACACCAGCTATCTCGAACACCAGCTATCTCGAACACCAGCTATCTCGAACACCAGCTATCTCGAACACCAGCTATCTCGAACACCAGCTATCTCGAACACCAGCTATCTCGAACACCAGCTATCTCGAACACCAGCTATCTCGAACACCAGCTATCTCGAACACCAGCTATCTCGAACACCAGCTATCTCGAACACCAGCTATCTCGAACACCAGCTATCTCGAACACCAGCTATCTCGAACACCAGCTATCTCGAACACCAGCTATCTCGAACACCAGCTATCTCGAACACCAGCTATCTCGAACACCAGCTATCTCGAACACCAGCTATCTCGAACACCAGCTATCTCGAACACCAGCTATCTCGAACACCAGCTATCTCGAACACCAGCTATCTCGAACACCAGCTATCTCGAACACCAGCTATCTCGAACACCAGCTATCTCGAACACCAGCTATCTCGAACACCAGCTATCTCGAACACCAGCTATCTCGAACACCAGCTATCTCGAACACCAGCTATCTCGAACACCAGCTATCTCGAACACCAGCTATCTCGAACACCAGCTATCTCGAACACCAGCTATCTCGAACACCAGCTATCTCGAACACCAGCTATCTCGAACACCAGCTATCTCGAACACCAGCTATCTCGAACACCAGCTATCTCGAACACCAGCTATCTCGAACACCAGCTATCTCGAACACCAGCTATCTCGAACACCAGCTATCTCGAACACCAGCTATCTCGAACACCAGCTATCTCGAATCCCGCGCAATCTCGAACTAAAACCCGTTTCCCTTGGTTGTATTTACTTTTTTTCAGTCATTTACTACTGCCCATCTCGAAATCTGTTACCTTATTACATGAAATTTTGGCGACATTTAAATTTAGCGAATTTAGCGATTTTTCTAAAAATCGCTAAATTAAAATGCACCAAAATTAAGTGTCGCTAAATTTAAATCGTCGCTAATTAAAGTGAGTACAATATGAAATTCCGCTATCTGGTCAGTTTCACACAATCATGCTGTTTGACGTTCGATTATGACGTGTATCAGATGTCTCGTGCACAGTAAAAGGAGCATTGACTTTGTGTGAAAATGCAAATGAGTGAGGACAACATTAAAGTATGACATTACGGTTGCAGTTTCGTTTGTTTCGTTCAAAATTAAGTTTCAGAACGTTGTATGATTTTGTTTTTATCGCATTAAAGTGATTTAAATGAAGCTATTGATGTTTATGATTTTATCACATAAATGTTTTAGTTTTAGTTTCCGTTCGTGAAATCGCGAAAATTAAGTGACTCATGTTCCAAAATTTACGAAAAATCGCTAAATTAAAGTGCCGCTAAATATGGATTTTTCAAAATCGCTAAATTAACGTGTCGCCAAAATTTCATGTAATAAGGTATCTCGAATCCCCCGCTATCTCGAACAAAGTGCGACTTCCCGTAGTCTAAATTAACACCCCATATCTCGAACTGTTGTAGTTATGACGTTAAGTAAATGACAACATGACACAATTATAATGAATTTTGTCTTGTAATTGATTATGTTCGCCGAAAGGAGTATCCCATGGTGTCTAAAACTGACATACAGTATACAGTTCCATTTAACAGAACAGTCATTACACTGTATTCGCCAAGCACTCATATATAGGCAACTTAGAATTCTTTCCGGAAGATGTCAATGAATGAGCGTGTCCGCATTCACCCGTAAACGTCAGAACACATGGCACTTGCACGCCTTCGCCATAGCTCCCAGGTTAACAGCGTTTCCTTTTACAGCCACTGAACAGAGATTACTTGGCTTAGCCCTCAAGAAGTAGCAAATAGTTTTTGCAAAGCGGCCGCTTTTGCGCTTCTTAAGATGTCCAACAGCGGCCGGTGTCATCTTCAAAACACAAACTGCATACTTGTCAACAAATATTTGGGATTGCTTTAAGTTCTTCATAAAGCTTTGGACAATGATTTGCATACTGAACTACTAGTTCAGTTTTATTGAAAATTGCGAAATTTGCACCCCCGATATTGCATCCCCGATATCTCGAACCTCCGTTATCTTGAACAATTTTTCCTTATTTTCTAGCCCCCGTAGAAGGTCTGTTTTGCAAACCGAAATATCGAGCAAATATATTCAACTGTTTGTTTTTTATTTCACGTCTGTCTCAATCTCTTCTCCTTGCCGTAAGGATCAGTTTGCCGTTTTTACCTATCCTAATTTTCCGTTGCCCTTGAGAGTTCGAGATAGCGGGAGTTATTAGTAAACTTGATTTCAAACACTGAAGGTCATCTTTTTCCGCGTTGAACAATAAATGAAGTGTCACACTCGTTTGTTACCTTGCAAAAAAACAAAACATCAAGAAGCCCAATTACAATAAAAAACTTCATTCACATTAAAATTGAAAGAAAATCAGAGATATTTAAATGACTTAATATGTTTTTTTTTATCTCGTGAATAGGCGAAGCCTTGAACGAGATATAGCAAACGGGAACAGATATGCAAACTAGTCACTCGATCGCTCACTGGGATGTAAACTTTTTTGTATTTCCCCAGTGTATTACGTCATCCAAATATCTCGACAGTCTCGTTTCGCACAATTCATATTTATGTCATGCTATGTTGTTTTCATCGTTTTAAATCTGTTTACTCTTCAATTCTTTGACTTCAAACTCACTAAATCAAAACCGATTTGTGGACTTTGTAGCATTTAGGGGAAAATGTCACTCGATCGCTCGATCGCTGTCATTACTCGCTCACTCAGCCGTAAATCTTTCTTGGTAATTCCCCAGTGTAATATGTCATCCGGTTGACTCGTTTCACACAATGCATATTTATGCATTGTGTGAAACGAGATGATGACGAAACTAAGATGTTTTATATATAGTTTAAAATTTTCATTAAAGTTATTTACCGCAGTGACGCCGCTAAAAGTCAAGTTTACAGTCAAAATACTCAGCGCGTTCCGCTTATTATTTGAAAATGACTTTCATTAAATGGGAACAGATTGCATTATTGAAATCAAAATACATATAAAAGTCAGGTTTTAAATTGATTATTGGAATCTTTCAACGGTAGCCTCATTCGAAATAACGAATGTTGATTGGTTTATTTACTGACATGGGTCAAAAGTTCACAGGCGAAATACGCAACCGTTGGTCGCTGTTGGTTTCAGAGAATTCAGTCGATTGGACTTCATAGGAAATATTTTTCACTTTAGGTGAAAATTTCTATTTCAGTACAAGCACACTAGCATTTTAAGAATTCTTCTTCGGAGTTTTATAAATGCAGAGCTTGTTTACGGCAAAAAAAAATACTCAGTGGTGAATTTTTGTTGAGCTAACAGAAATAGGTCAGATGTGTCAAGCCGCCAACTGTTGCCTGCTTTGCACGTGAACATTTGCCTGGTGTCAATAACAAACCAATCAGCATTCGTTATTTCGAATGAGGCTACCGTTGGAAGATTCCAATAATCAGTTTAAAACCTGAATTTTAAATGTATTTTGATTTCAATAATGCAATTAGTTCCCGATTAATGAAAGTCATTCCCAAATAATAAGCGGAACGCGCTGAGTATCTTGACTGTAATATGGATCTGTCCCTCAAGTGTTTACCTCTATATGCCATGAATTTTTGTTAGAGCGTGTTGTATTCACGAGTTGGCTCATACGAGCCTTTGATTTAATAATTGTTTGTATTAATTATACTTTGTAATAACACTTATACTGTTTCTTTTTTAGACTTTGGAGCTCTTTTCGACAAAGTTGGCAAAGACCGCAAAGGACTAGAAGGAAAGCACGTTCGATTGGAGCGCGTGCCCATTTGCTCTTGCGTTGAGGTTAAGGGACTCAATAAAGGAACGTCGGACGACACAATAGAGCTGTACTTTTCAATCAATAGGAAAAGTGGAGGGAGCTTTGTCAGCAGCGTAGAAAGAAAAAAAAGAGACGAAGTCTTGGTTTTTTTCGAGGATCCCTCCAGTAAGTAGAAATGCAGCCTTTTTATTACTTTATTTTAATAACACAATGTTTCCAAGAATATTACAGACTACTTTCGGTTAAGTGCCTCCCTGCAGAATGCGGAATTTGAAATGAGATTGCCCCGAAAATGAACGGCTGAAAATTAGGTCGGGCAACTCCAGAGACTCTTTAAAATATCTACAGTAGACTCGAACCCTTGTCGACCAACAACACAACGCACCACGCGACAACACAACACAAAATAACATGACGGAGCGATTTTCGTATGACCTTAAAAAATGGCTTGGAGAGTGTTTGCGATTTGTTTCATCCGCCAGTAGTTGAAAGGATCAAAACAAACTTTGTTAGTTTTCCCGCTAAAAATATTCTTTATATGGAAAGAGGCTTGTTCGATTGACCTATCAGAATTCTGAAAAGTGATTGACGCACGCAGAGACAATCGATTTCAAGAAAGTTCTCGGACAACAGATCGTTCTGCGAAGGTTTGAGATTTCAAATTTACTACTTGAAGCCTTGGGGAAGATGGTCGTTTCTTTCTAAAATGTTGCTTTTCGAGAAATTATCTTCATTACAAAAAAGTGAAAGGAATTATGTGTGAGGTTCCTCGTTAAACCATGAGTGCATGTTTCATTTTTCTTTAATTTACTGATTTTTATTTTTGATTTTTTTTTATAATGGCACGGAAGTGAGTTTTTGCGTGACGTACTTTATAGCGGGTCCCCGTATGTAGTGCGGACTCGAGCATGAATTCGTTGCTTCTAATCGCTGTATCTTGCACTTTGTATGAACACGAACGATTTTCTCCTTGAAACCCCTCCTCTCTCGCTTTTCAATTTTCTACGCTAAGGGAAAATGAGAAAGATACCTTTCCTTTTACCTTTCGACGCCGATCAGAGGTAAGATGCATCAATTCTGATCTCAGGCGCAGATTTCCAGGTGTTCGGAAGAAAAAAAAGGCATGGTGCTAAAATGATTCACAACATACGTGACATGCAGACCGGTTACCCTAACGTGGCTCGCGCCTCGTTGCGATAACATTTGCAACCCTTGGAGGGTATCGTTTTCATCATTAAGGAATTTTTCCCTCCTCGAAAACTAAAGGCCATTGATAGAGAAACTAACAATGATACTTGGAATAGATAGGGAAATCAGCACCAAATTTAACATAAAACTATGCCGAAGTAGAGAACGAGTCTGGTGAGTACACATTAGGTTTTAAAGGGATGACTTAATTCTTTAAGCTCCGGGTTTAGCAAAGGGTAATATGAGTGAATTGTTTGTATGACATCAGAGTTATGTCAACGTGCTTGCAAATGGTTTACCTACATAAATTGTATTACTTTTTTCATTAATTACTAGTCCACGTATACATTACACTCAGTAATCAGTATGTACTTGTTGACTCAGGTATAACACTACAAGACATTACTTACACAAGGTATAGACGTAACGTAGACTTTCAGTGTGAACGCGCGGTGGTGTAGTGGTTAGCGCTTTGGAACTCAGATCCGAAGGTCGGTGGTTCGAGGCCTGGGGTCAATTCAATAAAACTTTTACAAGTGTAGCCATTGTTTTAGAGGTTGAAAACAATAGCTACACTTGTAAATTACACTTGTAAAAGTTTTATTGAATTGACCCCGGGTCTGTGCCGTCGCGTGTTGTTTTCTTAGACAACTGAGAAACTTTACTCCGAAATGTCTCTCAGTCTTCACCAAGGTTTATGAATGGGTACTGCACTGGCAACAAATGCTGGGAGTAACTCTGCGATGGATCAGCATTCCATCCAGGGTGGAGTATCAATAATACTTTTAGTTGCTTTATGCTACAGAAACCGGTTAAAGGTTATTGGTTTTACAAAGGAATCCAAAGTTTCGCAAAGTTAATGTATCAGATGTCGGCGACTTCTTTTTTACTTTTAATAATCATTTTACTTTTTTATAATGCAGGCGTTCAAAGAGTCATCAAAAGAAGCCATGTCCTTGATAGACAAAAGTTGGATGTAAAGCCATATTATCCTTTCCTGGCGAATACAGCAACAAACAAAACACAGGTTGTGTACTTAATGCAAAAGTGTTTGATTAACTTGTTTCCTCGAACGTGCGCACGGTGCTTATTTATTTCAGAATTTGAAATTTTTCTTTTTCAACATCAATAAACTGGCTTGCATTTTGGACAAATAATAGTTAAAAAAGGAAGCGTTTTACCTTCACGTACCTCGTACACTACTTCTCACTTTTTTTAATCTGCGCAGGTGTTGGTGGTTATATTATCAGCTAGCGTTTACTTATATTGTGAGTAATTTAATCTTTATTACTGTTATGCGCGGGGGAGCATTTAGGTATGAAACCATCGCACTACAATTGTTAAATATTATTATTATTATTATTATTATTATTATTATTATTATTATATCATTAGTTTTCATGACAACAACGGGGCGCTTAATCGGGAGAGGATGCTAAATCGAGTGAGGACGCTCACTCCGGGAAATACGGTATTTCTAGACGAACCACTAGCACTAACTGCGGGCACCGGTTCGCGAACATAACATCACGGCTAGTTGAACTTTCAAAATACTTCCAAAGTTCGGCCATTATTCATTTTCCTTAATAAAAAAAAAGAAAGACTCGTCAATTGTGGCAAGCCGGAGAGGGCGGACATTTGGAATCTTTAAGAAAATTCAAATCAGCTAACAAATCATCTTTCTGTTCGATGAAATAACGCAACGTCGGTAGAAGGAAAATTAGCTACATCTAATCTTAGGATTATCCAACTATTTGGTGTCCTTCGAAACAAATGTGTTTAGATTATGAGCAGGAAGGATAAGAAGGCTCGGACTTAGAAGTTAAGCGGTGTGCTCAGAACAGACCCTTGAAGTTTCCGCTAAAGTGAAGTTTCGAAGAAACCAGCAGTCTCCGATGATACAAAATTTGTGATATTCAAGATTGCCTTTACCCTTTCGATGTTTGGAAATAACATTCACTAGAATGACAAAAATAGATTGAAAGTGCTTACCACTCGTTGTGCATTGTTGACACGCACAATGTTCATACCTTATCGTAGACTAAACGAGTATAGTTTGTTACTTCGCAAAAGCACAATCCTTGGTGCTGACCTAAAGGTATGTGTACTCTAAAACCGGCGTTTGATTTTGCAGCTGTGAGTTGACTGATGATTACAGTATATAGCTAGGTTGAGTAGCTGTGAAGCTATCTTTAAAAACGTCGATGCTGTGTTCGCATGCATAACACATGTACATTTAAACTTACAATTATAGCTATTGGTGGAACTTAATTTGTGTTTGCATATACATTTTAGAGTCTGGAACAACAGTTTTCGTATGATCTTCAACAAGATCTTCAATCAAAAGAAAACGTTATAAGAGAGCAAAAGCATCGTCTGGAAGAAGAGCGTCAGCAGAAAACAGCTTTGGAAGAAAGGCTGAGAAGCGTGGAGCACCGAATGGATAAGGAGTTGAGCGAGGCGAGAGTTGCTTATAACGAGCTTGAACAACGATTGCAGAATGAACAGTTGTCACGTCAATCTATCCAACAAGATCTTCAAACAAAAGAAAACTTTATAAGAGAGCAAAAGCGTCGTCTGGAAGAAAGGAATCAGCAGAATACAGGTTTGGAAAAAAGGCTGAGAAGCTTGGAGCAACGAATGCAAGAGGAAAGAAACAGTTTCTTGTCCACCGAGAGAGGCCTGCGATCAGCCGTGTCTAGAGAGAATCAGCAGAAAACAGCTTTGGAAGAAAGGGTAAGAAGCTTGGAAGAACGAATGGAAGAAGAAAGAAACAGTCACTTATCCACCGAGAGAGGCCTGCGATCAGCCGTGTCTGCAGCAGAAAATACATTAGCTGATTACCAGCGTAATCAGTCACGTGACTGGATCATCAAGCGTGAGGAGGTTGCTCTGAATGAAAAGATTTTAGGCAAAGGGGCTTGGGGCCACGTGCGCGAGGGCAAGTTTCGTGGTTGCCAAGTTGCTGTTAAAGAAATTCATGAACTGATTCTATCTGATTATAATCGTGAACTTTTTGAGCGAGAAATGAGAATCGCATCTCGCTGTCGCCATCCCAATCTTTTACAGTTTATTGGTGCTACGAACGACGAAGAAAGTCCTTTGTTCGTTACTGAATTACTTGACACAAGTTTACGAAACGTTTTACATCAGCGCGCATTAAATCACGGCGAAATAGTTACACTTGCCCTGGATGTCGCCAAAGGTTTAAACTACCTTCATCTCAGCACGCCGCTTCCCATCATGCATCGAGATATTAGCAGTGCAAATGTGTTGCTATGGAGGCGAGATGAATCTTGGAGAGCCAAGCTGTCTGACTACGGAGCAGCGAATTTCTTGCGTCAGAACATGACAGTGAATGCTGGGGCCATAATATATTCTGCTCCTGAGGCCTTCACTCCTCGGCAGTCAACAAAGGTAAAAATGTAAATAAAACGCACAATCATTTTAATATTCGAACCATGAGAAAATAACACAAGGCTTTTTATAGGACTCAGTAACGAAAGGCTTTTGAATGTCATACGGGGCTTTATCAAGCAATTGTTGTCTAGTAAATACTTGTTGAATTCAGTCACGCGAAGAATAACTTATTATGGTAATGGTATTAAATTTATAAAGCTCATTTTCTTTGGTTATAAGCTCAAATACGCTTTATAATTTAACAGAGAAGTGAGAGGGACGTCGACATGTTTAAGGTGCATATGAACATTTATGGTGAAAACAAAAGCTATATTAATAGAGGAAGGGCGAAGCCCGAAACGTTTGGTACTTTAAAAACTTTTTTGGCACTTATCGTCCTTTTTTTATTTCTCTTATTGTTGCTTGCACATGAAACCTGTGTGAATGGCTTAGCTCAAACACAGTGAAACTGAACTGAACTGCGAATTATTAGAAAGCAACTTCTTAAAGGTTACGGGTTGACGCGCATCACCTTGTCGTTGGTTGAATGACATTTTTAAGTTCCTTATAGTTGTTTTTTTTTTTGCCCAAGTATTATGATTGTCGTCCTCCATTTCATAAACTATCGCTTGTGTTTCATTTTACCAGGTGGATGTGTACAGTTTTGGTGTACTGCTGTGTGAAATGTGTATCAGACAGCTGCCGGACCCTCAACAGCTCCACAATCAGATGGGCCGGGTTAATCAGAGTACTCTGCGAGGGCATATCCAGCGGTGTGTTGAAAGAGACCCCGAGGCACGCCCTACCATGAGTGAAGTTATCCACGAGCTGGAACAACTCGTGTAAGAAAGTACTGTCTGTTATGGAGGTACAATCCAAAACAGTACCCAGTAGGAAGCTTAAAAAACATTGTGGGAACTCATTAATTTCCATTTATAGGAACCCTAAACCCTATTTTGTCACTAAAACAACCTCATAAATCCCCTGCGTGACCTTGTGTATAAGCCTTTTGTAAATGTTGTGTAGGAACCTGTAGTATGAGTAGAAGTAGTATCTCTAATGACATAACGTTTAGAAGCCTTTGCAGCTCGTAAAAACACGTACATACATCTTAGATTAAAAATTAAAAATCCACAGCAATTAATAAAAATACAGGTGGTAAATCTAAAGGAACTGTATAGCAATAATACAAAGGAAAACTGCTCCTGTAACTAATCGGATCTCTTTCCGTTCCGAGATCAGACATCGCTTCGAATTCAATAAGAATTCCCCTTTGGAAAGAAAACCCCCCGAGATAATTAGCAACGGGCTTAGAAAAGAGGCCCAAAACTATCGGGACTGCAATCAGCACTTCAATAAAAATTGCGAGGACGTAGGAGCATATCAAATAATGCATTTGGTAATTTGTTTCGATATTTTTATGCTTCATAACATAAAGTTATTTATTACGCTATTACATATTCAACCTGTACGTTTGCTTCTTATAATTGGAGTTACAAAATATTGAGAAAATGTCTGGCTTACATTTCCTTAGCAGATTTTTGTTAGTACTAATTTTGTCATTTACCTGATAAGAGTAAAAGTTTCGATATATATGTGACTATGATGGTTCTTTGTATTTAGAGTTTTGTATCGGATTTAGCAAAAAAAAAAAATAATAACACCGCCACCAACAACAAGCAAACCAAAACAAATGGGAGATGTACTATTCAGTATTGTACGGGTTATCTTCATGTGGATCAATGATCATGAGCCCAAGTGTTAACTAGGCCAACACAGCTATCCATGGCTGCTAACGCTTGGTCTCGTGATTTCTCTTTTGTGGTAGTTCAAAGGGTAACGCCCGCTAACGTTTGCTTCGATCGTGTGCACCTTATAGCATTTTAACGCACAGTTGTGCAGAATAATTTGACTTTGATATTGTATATTTGTTATTCTTCTAAGAAGACTACGTTGTTTAGAAAAAAATGTTTATAACTAAAAGTGGATATAACAATGAAAATGTTTGAAACCGAGAAGTTTCCAAGCGAGCTGGGCTAATGAAAAACGTCGAGACGGCGAAGTTTTAAGTGCATGGTCGATGGACGGCAAGATATTTGTCAAAACATCACCTTAAGGTAGGCCAATAAGAATAAACGAACTAAAAGACTTAGAATATCTTTAAATCTGTACCAGCGCTATAAAAATTTACTTTCGGGGGACGAAGACGGAGCGGACCGAAACAAGAGGGCTCTCTTAAATTAAATTATTCAGTTTTGTAGAGTAGGATTTTATTCTTATTATTTTTATTTGCTTCTGTTATTTCCCTATTTGTTAGATTTAGATTGTGTTTTTTACTTATTTATTTTGTTGTTGTCATGCAGTCGGTGAAACTTGATATTTTTTCTTTAAATGTTCGAGGAATCCGGGATCCGACCAAAAGGAGAAGTATTTTTTCGTATCTGAAAGACCAAAATTAAAAGCAAATATATATTTTTTACAAGAAACATACTCAGAACCAAACGACAAAAATATTTGGAATAAAGAATGAGGTGGTAAGCTATTCTTTTCTCACGGCTCCAAACATAGTAAAGGTGTGTGCATTCTAATTAACCCCCTTGTGAAACTTTCAGTTGATTATTATTATGCCAACAATACAGGTAGGATAGTGCTAATTACTTTTACCCTGAACGGTTTAAAACTTACACTTTGCAATATCTACGCACCTAATGATCAGGCTAATCAACTTGAATTTATGCAAGAGCTCAATAACTGCATTATTGATAAAATGGAACTGACATCACTTATTGTCGGTGGAGACTGGAACTGTACATTGTCCAAAAAAGACAAAATAGGAGGAACACCTTGACTAATTATAGTAATCTTGTTTTGACAACTATGGAGTATGCAAAGAGTACGCCATCCTGGTTTACGTAAGTTTACATACGAATCAAAATCTTTGAAACTAAAATCCAGAATTGATTTTTTCCAAGGAGCAAAAAATCTTACGAGTAATGTTAAAAACATTACTCGTAATTTATTCTGCGATAGCACCCGATCATGACGCAGTCTACATTTCATTTTCTTGGGCCAGTAAATCCTCTAGGGGGCCTGGACTTTGGAAATTCAATAACACCCTTTTAAATGATGAGAAATATGTCGCTCAGGTTCGAGACACCTATTCACCAACTTATGCCTACTATGGTCACTTAACCGATAAACGGCTTTTTTGGGAGATGACAAAGATGGAGATTAGATCCATGACTATTACTTATACCAAAAGTAAGGCTAAGTCTATCAGTTATCGAGAACAAGAAATTAGGCGTAAACTAGATAATCGTGATGACATCATTTGCAATAATTTTTTCTCCCCTAATATTAATGGAGTTCTACAAGAGTATGATAACCTTAAAACTGAACTAAAGTTAATGTACGAAGAAAATGGAAAGCAGGCTATGTTTAGGGCAAAATGCCGTTGGGTGGAAAAGGGAGAACGTCCGACAAAATATTTCTTTAATCTAGAAAAACGTAATTTCAACAAAAAAACTATCAGTGAACTTCGCTTAAAAGATGACTCAACCACAAACAATGAAAAGGTGATTCTGGAAGAAATTGAAAACTACTACAAAAATCTATACACATCGGAGAATACCTTTCCAAATGATAAGTATGATACTTTTATTCAGAATGTAGAAATCCCTAAGCTTTCCGATGAGGATCGAGACAGTTTGGAAGGTCTATTAACGTACGACGAATGTAAAAAGGTATTAGAAACTCTTTCGAATGATAAATCACCAGGAGAATATGGATTTACGGCTGAATTTTATAAGTTTTTCTATGACTGATTAGTAGGTAGTGACTTAATAGCGTGTTTTAATGAAACGCATAAAAGCGGTGAGCTTACGATCTCTCATCGAAGGGGAATAATTACCTTAATTCCAAAAGAAGATGGTTCGTTATTAGAATTGTCAAATTGGAGACCAATTACACTACTAAATGTGGACTGTAATAGCTCACCGATTAGAACCTATTCTTCCAAATTTAATTCATTCGGACCAGACGGGTTTCGTGAAAGGGAGATACATAGGAGAAAATATTCGTCTTATGAACGACATAATGGAATTTACGAAACTGCAGAATATACCAGGCATATTGACATCTTTAGATTTCCGTAAGGCTTTCGACTCTCTTGAATGGCCCTTTATAACGAAGGCACTAGACTGTTTTAATTTTGGAAATGACATCAAACGCTAGGTTAGTACATTCTACACGAACATAGAAAGCGCTGTGCTTAATAACGGATTTACAACTAATTGGTTTAAGCCGTCTAAAAGAGTACGACAAGGTTGTCCCCTTTCTCCTTATCTGTTTATTCTTTCGGCTGAATTACTTTCAAACAAAATCTGTCAAGACCCGAATGTGAGTGGAATCAAAGTTTATGGAAGTGAAATCAAGCTGTCGCAGTTTGCAGATGATACTACCATCTTCAACGCCAATTTGGCTTCATTGAAAAATGCTCTGAAAATAGTAGAGGACTTTGGTAAAATAGCTGGTTTATGTCTCAATGTGAAGAAAACAAAGACGATTTGGTTAGGGAAGTGGGCAAATAATAGAGATAAACCACTCAGTATAAAATGGCTACACAGCCCTGTTAAGATACTCGGGATCCATTTTTCTTACGATAGAAAAAAAAAATGACGAGCTTAACTTTAACCAAAAGATTCAAAAGTTACAGACTAAACTCGATATGTGGAGCGCAAGAGACTTAACATTATTTGGAAGAGTCATGATACTTAAAATCATGGGTCTATCACAGCTAGTTTATTCTTCAACAAATCTTGTGGTTCCTCAAGGATTAGCAGACGCGGTGAAAACGAAATCTTTTAGATTTCTCTGGAGAAATAAAAAAGATAAAATAAAAAGATCTGGTCTGTATCAAGACCTAGATAATGGTGGAATACGCATGACTGATATCAATTTAATGTTCAAAGCCCTAAAACTATCTTGGATCCCAAGACTTATGTCCCCGGGAAAAAAAATTGGTTTGTCATTCCAAACTATTTGATCCGAAAAATGGGAGGACTGAAATTTCTTCTCAGATGTAATTATGATACGAAACATTTTGTCGATCTACCGGATTTTTATAAGAATATTCTCCACAATTTCAATGAATTAAAAACTCTCTCTGACTATGACCAAAAACAGGATATAATATTATTCAACAATAAGGAAATACTCATTGGCGGGAAACCGATATTTCTTAATGAATGGTTTAAGAAAGGCATTATTTTAATTAAAGATCTGCTAAATGACCATGGTAATTTATTAACATTCAAGCAGTTCTGCGATAAATATTCATGCAAAACTAACTTTCTACAATACTCAGGGATCAAATTATTAGCGCTATACCGAAATTGTTGTTGACCAAAGCCAAAATGTCTGACTCCTTTAATAAATGCTTTTTTCACCGGAGGAGATATTGTCTAGGTAAGGCTAGGTCGAGGGACTATAAATTGCTTAATGATAAAATTCACACGGAAACCCAAACCGGTCCCAAACGATGGAGTAAAAATCTATCCATAAGTAAAGACTCATGAAGTGGAATTTTAAAGTCTCAGAGACATGTCTGCAACGAAGTTAAGCTAAAATAATTTCAATTTAAATTCATACATAGAATTGCAGTCACTAAAAAATAATTATGTAAATTTGGTATTAAGGCTGATGATGAATGTTTATATTGCGGAGATGAAGACTCTATTGAGCACACTTTTATTGAATGCGTTTTTACTAAGACCTTTGTGCAAAAGGTTGTCCAATGGTTTAATGAAGCAAACTCGTGTCAGATCTCCCCTACTTTACAGAAAATCTTATTCGGTATCATCTCAAGCTCCTATGAAGGATTAAAAAACAAATTTAACTACACCATCTTATATATGCGCCATTATAATATTGTTGTAAATTAAATAGCAAAGCCACGTCGCTTCACGAATTTATCACCAAGCTCTTTTCAAAATATAAGCATGAAAACATACATTAAATATCTCTCTATCAAAAAATGTTTCTCCTTCTGGATACGAACCCCCGACTAGATGTTAAGTTTAATGTATTGTTTTGCTGCCTGTTAGTCAATGTTAGTAGTCATTAGCATTAAAACAAAGTTGTGTAAGTATGTGTTTTAATTAGTGTGAGTAAGTGATGTAATTTAGTGTAAGTAAATGATGTAAGTAGTTTAAGTAGTAATTTAATGTAAGTGATGTGTAAGCAAGTGATGTAATTAGTGTAAGTCAGTAATGTAAGCGATGTAGATATATTAATTAAATTAATTAAAAAAAAAGTTGCAACGTGTAATCGCGGCTTATATGAGCGTTTTGCCGGCCGGGACCAGGAGAAGTATTCCCTTTATGGAGGTGTCCCAAAGTGGAGGCTCTACTGTTATTATTACTATTCTCGTCTCCTTAACCATAATCCCTCTTTGCCTGCAAGTCCTGAGTACCAGGACCTGCTGATCAGCTGCTTTGGTCCTGCCGGCACAAAAGGCTCTAAAGAAGAGAACGTTACTTTGTTTTTGGTTTAGAGTACGTGAACAGTAAACATGTCACCCACGTGACTCTCATTTTTGTAACATCGACACGTTAGCAAGTAGGGATCAGCAACCATTACAGCGACGCTGAGGAAAACATCACATTCACACTCAGCTTTTAAACTGCTTTGCAGTTGTTTCAATTTTTAAATTTGCCTTTTGTGACTGGATTGTCTAGGTGCTGAATTCGTAGGGACGGCTTTAAAGTTGAAATTTCTAGTAATACACTTTGATGGATTAATACTCCACTCTTTATCAGTTGATACTACAATAAAGGTGTCAACGACAATACCCGGTTATTGTTAAACAATTTATGGTCATTGTCAGGACGTAACTGGTTGCCATAGTAACAGAATAACCTGTTTTTAGACACCCCTAATTTGAGGTTTAAGTGCTTATCACTAAAATACGAGCTCGGTGACGCCCATTTTTTTCTTATCGAATTGCAATGAGCATAGTAAGATACAACTATTTTGCATTGTTAAAAAACAAATTGTAGTAAGGGGTTTAGAGCCACCTTAAATTTTCGAAAAGTTCTTGGGGCTGGTCTTCTGGTCTTGTTGATCTTCTGTACAAAGATGGAGGATAACCGTTAGAAACAAGAACAGAAGATAAATGTTTCTTCTCCTGAAAGATGACTGAAGGTCTAGTCACGAGACATTTCGCCCAATCATACACACTTTTTACAGACACGTTTTATTGATTGAGGGTGTGAGAATCATACGCTACTGAGTACTGATCAGTGTGCGTAGGCTTCCTATAGACACTGGTGGTAAGGCGGCCGTCTGGTTCTCTTGAGACTGATGTGTCGAGAAAGGCGATCTTATTATCACTCTCGGTCTCCATGGTGAAACGGATGGTAGGTTGTTGGCTGTTTAGGTGCTGTTGACATGGGCGCCGTCGGATCTTGACTCGGAAGTCAACAAAGACCACCAACCACATTTCCAGGGTCGTCTCGGTTTTGAAAATGGCAGTTGCCTGGACTGGCGGAATGCAGCCATATTGAAAACCGAGAACACCCTGGGGACGAAGTTCAGAGGTCATCTTTAAGTGAAGTGTAACTATGGGTCTGACAATCAGTATTCATGCTAACGAAAACAAGACTCATTTTTAAAATATTTGTATATTTAAAACAAAAGGGTAGTTTTGTATGCATGATGTAGGATGAACCTGGCTCTCGCAACGCAAATACAAGCGTAAGAATAAGCATGGCCGATGAACGCGAACATGAGCACAAGCACAAGAGAAAAAAAATATTTTATCTGTGTGCTTTTGATTGTGCATTTAGCTGTGCTTGTGTCAGCCAGTTTTCACGCCAGTGAGAAGGAAGCCAGACTTAAGTGCAATGTAAAAATCTTTTGCACAAATATTTACCCTGCTCACGACTGAATGAAATATTTCATGCTGCCTGTGTTTAATTGCTTATCGTTAATAGTGTTTTTCAGTTGTGGAAGGTTACGAGCGGTCCTTTTTATCTCCTAATACATGCACCCCATAAATTGTTTCTCTCCCAGCTTCCTTTGTTAGAAAAAGAGGGACTGCTGCCTCGGGTTATCCAGTGGGCTTGCTCTATGCAAAGTTCTATCGCCAGTTCAGAAAATGCATTTGTATTCAATATTATTTTTTTAGTCGTGTCTAGTGATCGAAGATTGTTTTTTTTTTTCAACGTCGCAAGCAAGCATAAGCGCCGAAATTTTTTAGGCTTTCACTTGTACTCGTGTCACTGGCGAAAAACCAATGTCCTACGTACACCTAATTCTCAAATTGCAATACCGTTGTCAACAGGAAATGAAAAAAGCCAAAAAGGAATTAACTAGCTTAATCATCACAACTTACAGCATTGACGAACCCATACGTTTATAGCTGTACATTTATCATAGCTATACATAAATCATGCTGTACATTAACGTTGTTTAGCTGTATTCTGAGGTGTTTTGAGGCCGTTTCTTTGGGTGTTTTTTTTTGTATGCCTAATTAATTCCTATTGGCTTTTTTTAGTTTTCATTTTTCGATGATAACGTTATTTCCATTTGGTGTATGCATTTAAACGATTCCTTAGCGTACTATATCGCAAAATTAGCTTGCATGAAAAGATGGAGATTGTACTGATCGCTTGGAGGACATTGTTCTTTCCCACATTTTTTTAGCTCTTTCACTCTGTTCGACAGTGAGCAAGACAGAATCCCTTGGACTCAAAATCTCTTGGAAAAATAAAAACCAGTTCAAGTTATACTTGTAGGCGTGCCTTTGTTTACATCCATTCTCTATCTTCCTTCGAGGTCAGACAATTTTGAAGTAATTTGGTGGGTTGTTTTGTAAAATATATAATGATATAATGGAAATTATTTCGAAAGTTTAAAAGCAGCAAGGAGTGTGGTAGTATTCTGGATGGTATAAACATTGTGCGCCAGAGGGTGAACCGCTGTTCAGAACCTTGTCGCCAATCATATGCATGCTGCTTTTTTATCAGAAAGGAGGTGAAAAATCGTTTGATTTCAGTTTTCTATAATCTGAGGTCGGTGCTGTTCAATTAGGGCAACCCTAAATCACGGAATCCAGAATCTGGAATCCTGATCCGGAGTCCCGAAACCAGAATCTCGAGTTCGTGGATAGTGTCAGTTGTCCTTTTAAGGCTAGTATTTTTAAGTATTTTTTTTTTCGAATTTGATAAAAATAATCACTTATGCAGTCTTGGATAATATTTCTCTTAATTCAGACATTCGTATTTTTTAACGCATGTTTTAACTTATTTATCCAGTATTCTTAGTATAATATTTTGTACAGAATTTTATAAGTTGTTATAATTCAGGTATTATTCATTTATATACTGATCATCAGTTAATACCAGTTAATCTTTAGGTTTACTGATTGGGCTTGTCAGTTTAAATAAAGTTATTATCTTATCGTATCCTTTATCAATGTTTCGTTACCGACCTGAGGCTGCAGAACAATTGCGCTCCTGGATAGTTTAGCAGTCTTTTAAAAAATAAGTGACTTTTTTTGAAATAGTACTAAAAATTCAGTTACTTTTTACCGGTCCGTTTTCTTTTTTTTTTTGCAGTGTTTGCGATTGTCCTGTAGCTGTTCTAGAAATGCCCACGGCACAGTAAGGTAAGAACGGAGAGAGAGTTGACGTGTAGTCCTCTGTAGCAAGTGCTTCCGCGAATGTTTTGCTTTAAAGCATTTCTTCATTTTATTTCGACGACGTTGAAGCCAAGTTATTAATTTTGTTATGGCGGCGAAGGTGAACTTGAATGGCTTTAGGTCCGCTTTTCCTAGATCATGTTTGATGACCGAACTTTATACGTTGCTTCAAGGTAAACGAATTTTGCGAGTTTGGCGAGTTATAGACAGGGATATTCCTTATATTAATTATTTTGTTTGCTTTCGTTAATTTTCGTTTTCCAGAGTCCAGATTCTAGATTTCAAATTTCAGCGGGAGTTCAGGATTCCAGATTCCGGATTCCAAGAGTTAGGGTTCCTTCCTCGTTTACATGTGTCGGAATGCTTTGTATAGAACGAGGGCATATACTGAAACACAATGGGCACTTTTGTTATTCACCGAGATGCAAATAAGTTGCGGGGTATTCTGCAGTTTCGCCATTTATTTTGTGTACAGCAATTTAAGTTTTTCTACTGAGCTGCGTACACAAACCTTAAATATATCACATATATTGTGTACCGTAACATTGCGTTTAATACTTGTTGTTCGACAAAGGTCAAGTTTAATACAAAGCGACGCTTTGCTTTTGTTTGTATTCAAATTCCATACACTTGATTCAAGAGTTAATTTTAATCTTTAATGTTCGCCATAAACTCGAATTTTTAATGCTCAGGCGTTCTATTAACAAAAATTATGGCTCCAGCGAAGTGAGTTTTAAAAGACCCTTTTTTTTCGTCGAAGTCTCGGGTTATAAATGCAAATGTTCAACTTCCACTCAGCTCGTGTAACCAAAAATCAAAATCCTTAAAGTTCATTTTCACCTGAGGAACAGATCTATTTAGCGGGGTCATTCCGGTAAATAAATAATGACAAAAGGTTGCCACAGGTTTTTCGTCAGAGTCGAGAGTGTTTTGGGTCACAATTTTATAAACGATGTACTGAAATTAAGGCTTTCCTTTTATAAAGCAGCGAAAGTATAAACTTCCCGCATTGAAAATCAACATTGACGGTGCTGAAGCGTCTGTCTTGAAAAATCCATTTGAAATCCGCAGATCCGGCTTTAATTTTCGAGAGTTTGTGCCATGAAAAATGTGGTGTGATTTATTTTATTCACATTATCTGTTTACATTAGGTTCCAGTCTCACTCCTTTACCTTTTCCGCAAACTGCAGTCGGTCAATGTTTCTATTTGGAAGTCTTCACAGTTCTGAGGATTATTTTATCCAAAATGGCGAGCTTCTTAGACCGGATTACGTCGCATGGGCCAACAGCAAAGCCTCTTACTCAAGAGCAAGCGGCAAGGAGCGTATTAGTGTCGAATATAGCGCCACAGACTGCAGATGAAAATATTGTTATTCATTTTCAGAAGGCAAAGAATGGCGGAGGGGAGATCGATCATGTACATGTTATGAATGGTCTCAATGAAGGAACAGCCGTCATAACTTTTGAAAGCAAAGAAGGTTTGTCTTTATCTTGTTTTGGCGTGTTGTCAAAAGTAACACAACAAAATTCTACTCTGAAAAGTAGTATGGCGTAGTACTTCCGGCTTCGTTGTGGTTAAAGTAAACAAAAGTTTTTATTCGGGTAATGTATTCGACTTTGCAAATTAGTTTGCAAAGTCTGCTAATTATTCAACTTTGCAAATGCGTAAAAGATTGGGAGCCTAGTGATATTGAATATAGCACCGCAGACTTCAGATGAAGCCGGCTATTCCCATCTATTTCTATTTTTATAGCTAGTTTGGCGTGTTCTGTCATATTCACGACTGTTTTATCAGTGGGAACTATAAGATTTTCACCAAAACTTATTTACAGTGTAGTTGTGGTCGAAATCAGTGCGAAGTACTTCGAGGTGAAATAGCGCCTCGCAAAACTTCCAACTGGCTTCGAGTCACCTACCCTGCGAGCAGTGGATTCTCCTACGCCGAGCTACACCGAACGAGAGAGAAACCTCTGCGAGCATCCATTAGTTCCTTTGATCAAGCCGCCGTCCAGCGCCATGGACGAATGGTTGTGACTAGAATCAGGTTTGGACCAGCGGTTGCAGTGAAAACATTGGTTAGGTGGGGGTTCTCATTCTCGCGGGCTGAGAAACCTGATTTTGGAGTATCCATTTAAGTCACAACCATGGACGAATAAATTAACTTTGAACCGGTAAAACAAGTTTGCAAACTTGTTTGGCCTCTCGCGCATGCACTCATCTACGTAACTGCTGCGTTTAAGCGAGTCCGCTCTGCAACAGTCAAAATGGCGTCCAAGGTGACGAAGACTTCTTTGTTATGCATAGTAATGATTTCAAATCAATGCGCACTACATTCTTCCGTGATTAATACATTTCGTTGTAATCTGCTGCGCATCTATTATTAGGGAGCTTATGCAACCACGACGGCGACGGCAGCGAGAACGGCACAAAACAATAGGTTTAATGAGCGAAAGCAATGTCTCTGCACATGCGTTTTACATTTTGGTACATTTTTTTGCCGTTCCCTGCAAAACAACAACGTCAAATAATCAAATTATAGGTTTTGTGGAGAACGCGAACACACGACCGTTAATTTTCCTTTCTCCATTTGAACTGGAAAGCCATCCCTTCAAATTCAGCTCCTGGACAATCCGGTCACATTAAACAAATTGGAACAACTACATGCAAAGAAGTTTAAAATAGCGCGAATCCTTTTTTCAAGGGACGTTTTCCTTGGCGTTGCCGTCGTCGTTGCTTAAGCTCCCTATTATCTGTTTTCACGCCATAAATTGCTCGTTGAAACAAAACGAATTCAATAGATCTTTTAAAAGTTTTTCAAAGTTACAAACGTCGAAAAAATGAGTAAATAACGCATACTTGCCGAGTTTTTAGTCCAAACGTTTTTTTCAAATTATGATGGCGTAATTAGCGCGCGCATAGCACAGGTCGATGTAAACAAACCAAACAAAAACATATTAAAACTCATCTCATAATAGATATGAACTGTGTAGCGCCAATTGTATCAAATGAATATGTTTAAAAAAGTTATAAAAGCGCTTATGAAACTAAAAGTTCAGACGTTTTGGGACTTCTGTCCCTTCCTCAGTGAATAGCCCATCTTATCGTTAACTTTCGATAGAAAGGATCGCTGTATTGAATTGTATTGAATCGTTTTGAATACAGTGTTGTTAATATGCCAAACTTGACAAAGTAATCAAAATTTTCGCCCTTCATTTGGAGATAATTTTAAGTTTTTGTTTTCTACGCAAGGAACCCATTAAATTAGTGATAAATTGAGTTTTTTGAACCCATTAAACGTCAAATGCCTCACGTGGGGTGTCACGTGGCTGCGCGTGCTCGATGGAAAAGCTAACGGATGCTCGCAGTGGTTTCTCTCTCGTTCGGCGTAGCTCGGCGTTGGAGAATCCACTGATCGCAGGGTACAAGTCACCTTAACCAAGCTGGTTTCTGTAGCAGGTTTCCAGATTGAATCAATAGCTCTTAGCTACTAAAAACGCTATAAATAGAAGATTCTTCACCCAAAAATTCATAGCGGCGGGACGTTTTACATGATGATGAAGGCAGCATTGCCGAAACGTCTAGTTTCATTTTTAACACTTTTTACAGCGTTTAACGTAACACTTTTTCACGTTTTACATGAAGCTTGTGTTATTTACGTAAATATACAATATAATTTCGTACCCAGATCTCACTCGTGCTTGTACTATACTGAAATGTGAGATCTGGTAAACTTCGATATAAGGCCATTTTTCATTGGTTTTCTGAAAAACGAATGCTCCATTTTAATATGCTCTGTGATTGGCTCTTTCCTTCACTCTTCTCGTGATGCGGTTTTTTCGCACTACGGAGTATGAAAACATGTAAACATGGACGCTCCAAGACAATTGGCCACTCCGAAAAATACCATAATACTCTTTTATGTGCAGGCTCAGCCTCGCCGGGGTGTAATTATTCCAGTCTCCTTTGTTATAATGGCACAATGGAATTCAGAGTACATGTAGGAATGCTAGGACGTAACATTGTGTCTTCGCATACAAATGTGCACCGTATGCAAATTGCCACGAAGTTGAAGCAGAGCACGTGCAGTTCGTGCTGAAAACAAAAGAAATTGGAAAAATGAGGCTTACATAAAGTACCACCCAAACCTGCACTTTAAAGAGTATTATGGTATTTTTAATAGTTCCTGGAGTGGGCAATTACCGTGCAACGTTTCGACAACTGGATGCCGCTTGTGTGGGGACAACAGTTAGAAAATTGTATTTACTTCAATCCAGTTAAAGAGGATTATCTTAAAAGATACGGATTTTCCGTGACAGAAACCGACGAACTTCCATAGTTGTGTGGTAGAAGTTGTTATGACAAGCTAATGCGTTTAAACAAAAACATCGAAGCATTAATATTTTTAGCGACTTGTAGAAATTAGCCTGCGAAGCAGGCGTCGGGGAGAGGGGAACTGGGGAGAGAGGGAAAGGACGCCTGCAATAAAGACCCCCTTTTGTTCATTTCTACAGTCGCTGGCGGCCGCAATATTCCGATTGGCTAATTCGCGCTGGGCGGTAAACATAGTATTACTATTTTAAATTCCCGCGTGAAGTGAGCCATGCGTAAAAAAGCGCTCGCCAGTTTCTGATTGGTGAACTTATTGACAGTTGACATAATTCAATTACCAGGAAATCGGTGGGCATTTAATGCGAATTAAGCCCGGTTCTTATAGCAGACGTTCCTTCCCTTCTCCCCCTCTCCTGTTTCGTGCCCCAAGCTCCCCGTCCTCATTTTCGCCTGTCATGCAGGCTAGTAGAAATAGACAAAAGGCACTCATAAGAAACACAACTTAGAACTAGAACTAGGTCTAACTAACTTAGAACTAGGTCTGGATCTGAAATTACCCCCGTAAGTTCTTCTTTCTTCTCATTTTGTCTGTATGTGGGGAATGGAATTGAACGAACAGTCTGTTTTGCGGGATTTGGGAGCTCCAATAGGATAGAACTCATGCACTCTAAGCTTTCAATCTGAAACGGTAAACCTAACGCTACATTGGTGGTGAGAAGTCACGTCTGCTATGGATGAAAGGATATCTTCCATCTGGTCAACATTTACTTCAGTTTAAGATATGAGTGCAGTACTTCATAAAATAAAAATATTAGCCCAGTCTTGTCATGATTTGCAATAACAAGTTTGGGATCTTTCATATTCAAACTTTTTTTCATTTGGTATTCGTTTGTTGCTGTTGCTGTTGCTGTCGTGGTCATAGTAACAATCTTTAACTCTTGTAAGGAATACCGAGGAAGGTGTTCCTAGTTTGCTGTAGTCTATTTCCCTGAAGTAATGTGCCCCTAAACAACAATTCACTTTGTAGGCACATACTGAAATGCTGTTTATATGCTGACCACTATAATGAACCAATTTGACTACTGGAATGTTGATAATGAGATGGCTGGATTAAAGGTAGCCTGATTAAAGGGCATTCTCAAATAACTGAGCTTTTTTTTTAATAGGGTTATTGGTTAAACTATTAAACTACAGTATCTACAGTTCTCAAGAGATAAGTCTTTTCCGGCTTAGTTTTAGTTGAATTGGGTTTGAAATCAGTTTTTATGGAATTAATATTGTCAATGAATTCCTGTACAGACATCTACAATTTTGTGTCATGTGCCATGTTTCACCAGTTTAACTACGGAACATTTTTTTTCAATAAAGCCAATATTTATTTATCCAGGGTGCCCACATCTTCTTGATAAAATATGCGTTGTATTCCATAGTTTCTTTGAATTCTAGGAAGATGAAAATTTTCTTATTTTGTGTATTATATGAATGGATATTAACATTTTTCGAAGTATCAAAATTAAAATCGACCAATGCATTAACATATTTATAATTGAGAACATAGCCATGGAGCAGCCTGCGTATTAGGGTTTGAAAACCAAGCGCTTCAAGGGCCTGTGTTGGAGAAAAGCTGGGTATATCAAGGTTGACAATTATCTTTGCAGCCTTTTGCAACGGTTGAAGATCATCCATGAGAGTGGCATTAAACTTGTCACCCCAGATGGTGTCAGCATAATCAAATATCCTATAGCTATTTAAGGCATACATTTACTGAGTTTAAGTTACTTTACCTTGTTACATTCGTACAGTGTTTATACCAAGTAAACCAAAGCGTGCTCAAATGTGAACGATCCCCTGAATTGGGCCAGAGATACACGCAAGAAACCCATTAAATTTGACTGGTTAGATCAAAGAAAAATTTGGTCTTGCTATTTCTTGTTAAATATTTTCATTTTCTCCAGCATCAAGAAAAGTTTGCATATGATATGCAAACTTTTCCTGCAACAATGAAGTCTGGTGAAACACCAACAACAAGGAAAACAAAAACGGGAAAGCTATGGAAAAAAGTGGAGGAAAAAAGAGAAACTTTGATTTCAGTGCGCATGCCCGAAATAAAAAAGTGATTAATACTAGCCCCTGAAAGGAAAAGACGTTTAAGTTTTCATGTTGAAAATGACGTTTTGGCTAGAGTTTGGTAGCAATTTGTCTGGACAGCAGTCAATAAACAGCATCGGCTTCAAATTGCCTTTTTTTGCTTAAATTCTGGGAGTGAATATGATATGGGTTAAAACTATGTTTTAAAATCTGCACTTATTGCATGCAGGCATTAGTGAATCTGATGTCCCACAAGGATTATGGTATTGAGACAGTTGCTTGACAGGCTAGCTATAGCTGGTGGATAAACTGCTTTATTGTGACTCACAGTGTACTTTGCAGAAATTGTTGTTTTATCAGAGAACGTTACAAAATTGGTGATGTACAAGATGCCATTCAATAATAAAAACACTCTGGTCTGTGTTCAGTGGTCACTAATTTCTTCAAAGTCTTAAAATCAAAACCTTTAGTGAGGGCTTAGACTTGACATATCCCCCATTTAGATGTGGGGCTTTTTCTTGATTTTATTTTTTTAAGCTGTGTAAGGGCCTATTCACATGGAGGTGGGGGACCCCGGGTAGGTGAGGTACACCTACCCGGGGTCAAAAAGAGCTAGCCTTCACATGCAATATTGAGCCCCGTGGCGGTGGGGTGAGGGTTGGATCTGACGAAGCTTTCCGTTTTGTTGTTGTTTCAGGAAAAACTTCAGTTTGATTCAACAGATCAGCTAGATTATCGGACACAATGCTTAATATGTCGCTGGCACTGTCAAGTTCTTCAGTATTTTCTTTAATAAAACTGTTTTCCTCGACGTTTGGAAGATGAAATCTAAGCTCGCTAGGCCTGTAGCGGCTGGTAGCCATGTTGTTTTGGCGGGATTTGGCGGAATATTCAAACTAAAGATAAATGCCCGGATGAACATGACCCCAACTAGGCGGGTTACTCCACCTTCAGCGTTCACATGGAGAAAACTCACCCCCAGCTAAGCGGGTTACCCGGCTCGGCTGACCGGGCAACCCGCCTCGGTTAGGTACCCCACCTCTCATGTGAACACGATCAAAAAAAAAAAGAGATTGTATGGAGAGATTGGTTACCCCACCGAGTGGGTTGCAACACCCTCAACCTATCCCCTGGATGTGCCCCTGCTGAGTTCTGGGCGATAATTCTACTCTTTGTGTTGCTATGTCGGACATTCATTGTGATCTTAGTGTTCACCGAAATGTTGTTATCAAACTATTTGTTCCAGTCCAAAAGTGCAGAATTTTTGCAACCCTGAGTCCCCAAAAGCTAATTCTACCCTTTGACCATTGATGGAATCATCTGACAATCATCATTATCATCGTCATCGTCATCATCATCACCACCATCATAATTTTTTTTAATGTGATATTAATTGTATCACCACAAAGTACAAGAAGAAGGACTTGTTTAAGTACATGTATAGAAGAAACACAACTAACAAAAGGTATTATTTTAATCATTAAGTAGGGATAGAAGAGTAGTCCGTTTGGCTTGAAATTGGCCATGGCAAAAGCTCTGTGTACCAATACCGTTTCTTTAAAAAAGGAAAAAAAGAAGGTGAATGTAGGTTTTTTTTTGTCTAATATGTCTAATCTTTGAGTGAGATTTGTGATCCTCGCAGTGTGCTCTCAACTTAAGCAGTTGAAAAAGAACGGGATTCGAACCCATGACCTTGCGATCGCAAGGTCATGGGTTCGAATCCCGTTCAAGCCTGAATTATTTTCAGGTTGCTTTTTCAACTGCTTAAGTTGAGAGCACACTGCGAGGATCACAAATCTCACTCATATCTTTCCGCAGTTCAAATATATGATTTTCATATATTCACATTTATATGTCTAATATTTGTTTGCAAATATAAAATTTCTCAATTGAAATATAATCATTCTTCAGGAGATAGGTTTTCTTGTCTCCAGCATTGCACAATAGCCATATAACTGAGATTTGAAAATCATCACCCATCACCACTTGTGTCCACAGTGTGTCTTAAGTGAAAATTATGTTAATATATGAAGACTGTTTAATAAATTCGGACAAAAACCTTCATTATGATTGCTTTTTTACGCAGCCTGCCACTGACATTTATGACAACTTTTTTCAGTAACCTACATCATGCGTCATTGACTTCCAGGTCACGTTAATCGTTTCTCTCATAAACGCAAAAGTTATACAAAATTATTGTAGTTATATATTACATGACTTGTTATCAATAAACATTATAATTATTAATTGAAGGGCTCCCGGCAAGAATGTCCTAAGTATGTTTTTGGTAACTTTCACTAAAATTGTATGTTGTAGGCCTTTAAAAGCACAGTTTTGTCAAATTAATGATTTATTATTGTTAAGGTACTTAAAACAGGTCCAAAATGGGGAAGAAAATCCACATCTTTGAGAAAATGTTTTGGGCCTCTATGACATTCTATGGCCCCCAGGACACCCTATGTATCTTTTCAAAAAATAAAATATTCTGTTTGAAGATAGATTTGTTGACCTGGTTTAAATCCTTTCAGTCATATTTACATGATCCAGTCATAATTTTGGCAAGCGAGTCCCTTTTGAGGCTAAAAAAACGTACTTAGGACGTTATTGCCGGGAGCCCTTCAATTCTTATTACTATTATCAGTAAATATTTATTTATTATTAATTAATATTTGTTTACATCACTTACTAGCCGCAGAAAGAGTATTGGAATATTCTCATATACTTGGAGAATCAAAATTGAAGCTTCGACAATTCACCACAAAAGACCCCCCTGAGGTAAAATGAAGTTAAAGGGAGTAATTTAGCAAACACAGAAGTAAGTAAATATAACATACATTCAAGAAGATGAACCCCCATTCCTGCTTCCTTACATTTGTATTACTAATTCAATTATATTCAGAGCATAGTTAATCGAGGGACTGGTTATGAAACCTTGCAGACTTCGATGGCGACGACAAAGGAGTTACAATTTATGTTGAACTGTACTTCACCGTGCACATCTTTTGTTTTTCGATCACATGCTATGCTCCATATATAGTTTTTTGGCGCGCGAGGCATGAGCACGAAAATGGCGCGAGCGCGTATGTTAATTTTGATGACGTCACGAAAATAAAAAGGTTTTTACGGTAAACTAAAACGTTTATTGCGCACATTCCACACGGTGAATTTTTATAAAAATTGACAAATTGGTAGGATTTGTTTTGTTCTCGATCACAAAAAAGGACAACAATTTTGTACATACACAAATCCAATAAACGTAAAAAACGAAAAGTGAGCTGTAAATTGCCGAAGTTTTTATGGCTTTTCTTCTGTTTTACCAAAAATCGTGAATATTTACCGTGTAAAAACCGAGAAAATCCGTTGAGAGGTTTGCTATCCTTGAACAACAAGCCCAACAACTCAATCATTGGTTGGCATGGTAACGAGACAAGACTGTCAAATTAGACTTCTCCGTAAACGAGAAAGCCTAAGCTACGTGTATATATTATGCCTAGTATCGCGAAACAAAACTCTCGAAAGACAGCAATGAGATCGTTTATTTTTTATTTGGAAGACTGGCCAATAACTATATGGAGCCACCTTAATGGCAACATTTCCACTGGTCAGTTGCTCAAACAAAAGTTCAAGATCTATCGTGATTGTACATGGTCAAGGCCGAAAAACGATAAAAACATGGAACAAAGACATTTCTCAGATTTCATAACCACTGCGCTTTATTGACTATTTTCAGAGGCAGTAAAAATAAGTAATCTTCAGTAAGGTGACGCAGATTAATTTCTGCTTGAACTGGGTAAACCTGTGACAATCTCTTCAATGTATTCTCAAAGGAGGAAAGTTGAAAAGAATACCCACTCAAAAACAACGTGAACTTGTCAAAGGCTTGCAAAGAATTTCGTACAAACGAGACTTGATGGTAAATTTTGAGCTGGTAACGTAACAGGCATAAGGCCTATTGTGCAAGATTCATTCCTCCTAGCAAACTGATAAACTAGTGCCACCTGGGAAGCCGTAACAGATTTAAAAAAAATATTTGCTACTGCACGCTATTGAATGTTTGACTATGTACAGTTAATTCAGCCGTCCTTTTGAAATTTTGGGCTCTACCCGGGTCTTCTTATAGTTTTATAAGTTGAAACCGTCCAAGACTGAAAGGATCGCCAATCTACTACGTCACCTGACTGGTAGCAATGATATTCTTACCCACGCGGCTGTCTCACGCGCGATCAATTTCACGTGTTCAAAGAACAAAATATTTTAAGGTTCAGAGGTTGTCGGCTTTTGCAGAATTTAGTCTGTAGAAAGTGTGGAAAGGTTTTTGTGTGATTCAGGTCTCGTGCCACTGACCTTTAGCGAATTTGATCACTTTCCATTTGCCTATTTATAATTGGATTTCATCTTTCTTACCCTTAACCCTATTCAGCCTGGTGGGGGAGGGAGAGGGGGGGGGGGGGGGGGGGGGGGGGACACAAAGTGCCTGCGCTACTTTCATAACTTCTTTAATATGTATTCAAACGCCATCAAACTTTGTGACTTTTCCTAAAATTTATCTGGCAACAATTTCATATGACAATTTATTGATCACGTGACTTGATATTTCCATGGCAACAAGATTTTAACAGCCATGTTTTTTGAAATCTGCATATTTGAGTCAATGTTGACGGTTTTTAAGAGGTTTTAAAAAATTTCAGAAATCCAAGATGGCGGATCCAAGATGGCGGCCGTATAAGTAATTACCTAATAACTCATCGTTCCATTGTGCGGACCGCAAAAGAGATAGTTTTGGACGTACTATGTACTATGTCCCCTCGAGGTTTCATTGTTTCAATGTGCCTTCCCCCCAAGGCTCAGGAACTCAAAAAAAGCCCAGGCTGAATAGAGTTACTGAAACAACGTTTATTGTTACAGCTTTTGGTTTACAAGTTTCTATGCGCAAGCGCAGTAGACACAAAATGTAAGCCCTTATGACAATTCCGACCTTCCAACAAATTTTACCTCACTGCATAGTCAAAATGACTCAGAATGGATGCATGTTAGTCCGTGACATGCCTCACTCCCTCAGATTGCGACCTGGATGGCAAGGGGTAGAAAGTAATTTTCATGTCTGAGAGTGTTATCAAAACGAAAACCTTCCCCTGTACCTGATTGTGCTGTCGAAGTGACTTAATTTGCATGGTTAATTGCAAGTGAATTGCAGATTAGCTCCTGGTGAAACCTAGTTATTATATGGTTTTAACTTGGATAGTAAGAAACTTTGAAAAATAATATATTATAACCCAAAGAATGGATCCAACCCGCGATTTTATGAAAGAGCCCACCGTGCTTCTCACAGATTGCAGTTTTGTAGTTGTACGATCACTGTAACTGTGTTATCATTTCTTTCACTTTTGGCAGTTTTTACAGCAAGTACTAGAGGCGCATAAGCAAGGTCGATATTCATTTGCACAACGTTTAAGTGAAGTTCTGGACAATGGAGTTAAATTGTCTTTATACCAGGGAGATATCACCGATGAGCGGGTAGATGCCATTGTCAATGAAGCCAACGAGAGGCTTCAGCACATCGATGGTGTGGCAGCTGCTATAGTGAATAAAGGGGGTCGTTACATACAAGATGAATCCGATCAGCTAGTAAAACAGCATGGACCGCTTGATGTAGGCGGAGCTGCTCATACTACGGGAGGCAATCTCCCATGTCGTTATGTTATACATACAGTTGGTCCCAGATGGATTGAACATGGAAGAGAGAAAAGCATTTCCCTCCTCCATCAAGCTTGTGTGGAAAGTCTTCACCGTGCAGCGAAATTACAGCTTTCATCGATTGCTCTAACGGCCATCAGCTCTGGTTTTTTTCGCATGCCGAAGGATATCTGTGCTGGAGTCATGTTTAAAGCGGTGGAGGAGTTTAGCTCCAGTAATGATGCAGAATTCAGTACCCTCCGTGACGTACGCATCGTTATTACCGATGAACCAACAATACGCGCCTTCCAGAAAGAGTTTGTTAAACGCTACCTTTCCCAAGAGGCGTCGCCAGAAACAGTGACCACCCAAACACGCCCAACCGAGAAGCGTAGAACAACTCCTCCGACCCCTAACTCTAAACTTGATGTGGGTAAATCAAAAGGTAATGATTTATTTGTTTTAGTGGATCAAACACAGAGTGGCCACACTACACCCTCCGATGGGTAACAAGAACAGAACAACGATATAGATTAATAATAACAAAGATATTTTAACAGGAAGCCCACGTCACAAATGTGGTTTTCAGTGGGGTCCTGCATTAAATGAATTACAGATATAATAAAATGCCTAAATAATGGCAGCCTTTGCTGCCCCCGCAGATTCACCAACAACGTTTTCTTCACAGTTTGCAGACCGTTTAAGTAATCATGATGTGTTGTCTTATCCTTGTACTCGATATCATAACTAATTTTATACTAAAGTGACTGGTATACTTCCCCCCACATTGTTTAACCGCGAGGAGCTCAGTTTTAGGTTTAGGCTTTGGATTAGGCTCACATTCAGCCAGTTAATCAACACCCATGCTTTCGTGAGTTTTAGAGCTTTTAACATTTCATTTTTTACCTGAATTACAACGATTATCTGGCTCCAATTGGAAAAAGAAGATAAAGACTCTTTTAAGTTACCGATAAAGGTAAATAGGAGCTAAATAAGTTACCGTTAGCTTACATTCTTGTTTGTCGAAAAACAGGTGTTTTCGTTTTTTACCCGAAGTATCCTGAGATATGCTTGCCATCTCTCCTCTTTAACGACTTTTCCTTACACTATCCCACAACTTTAGATCCCAGTAACATTTTAATGTTTTTTTTATATGCTACAGAAACGTCTTCCACGATAGAAACCTGCCCTGTTCAGGTAAGCGACACGTGATAACATGCCAGCCCTGGAACTCTTGCTAAAAACGATACGATTTCAAACTGTTTATACAAAGCCAATTTGGTCTTTTTGCTTGACGAAAAGGCAGTGTTTGTCAACTTGTAGGCATCTTAGAAAGCTTTTAAAACTTTTAATTGGCCCTTTCTTTACCCAAAAAATGTTTTGCTGCTTCCTCGATCCCCAAGTCTGATTTCTTACAACTCAAGGGTACGCAGACTCTGGGACGACTTTGATTTAACAGCAAAACATGGAGACATTAGTTAACTTGAGGAGCTCTGAAGCTTGTATATATATATATATATATATATATATATATATATATATATATATATATATATATATGTTGTATTTGTTATTCAGATTAGGGTTACGTAATGTGTCAACGCGCGCGACGCATATGCCACAGGTTGCCCACCTTGTAGTAACGCCGCACCAAGGCCACGCTGAGATGCGTCACATTGAATGGTAACCTCTTCTTTCAGATTGTAAAAACGAAGCACAGGCGTAGCGGAAACTGCTTGCTCAGATGTGATGATAGAAGATTCCTGTCATGGTCCTTAATTGCAGACTGCCACGATTCACCATAACCGACAACAACAAAATCATCCGCAATGACCTCAACACCTCTCAATCCTTCAATCAACTCATGCATCTTACGCTGAAACACCTCAGGTGCAGATCTGATCCCGAACGGCATCCTTTTCCAGCGGTATCTCCCAAACGGTGTATTAAACGTAGTACAAAACGAAGACTCCTCATCAAGAACAACGTGCCAAAACCCGTTGGAGACATCAAGCGACGTGAAAACTTTAGCTCCGTGAAGACGGGAAGCTACTTCTTCAATCGTAGGCATAGGATAGTTTTCCCGCTGCAAAGCACGATTAAGATCCATCGGATCCAAACATATGCGTAACTTGCCATTCTTCTTTGGTACGACAACCATCGAGCTGATCCAAGGGGTGGGTTTTGTCACTCGAGCAATAATTTCACGCTTCTCTAAATCTTCCAAGGTCTCTCTAAGACGTTCGCGGATCGCAACTGGAACTCGGCGAGGAGGATGTTGAACTGGCCTAGCCGACTCATCCAGCACCATGTGATATTCTCCCGCAAGTGCACCCACGCCATCAGCGAAGACACGAGGAAAGCTCTTAATCAGCTGGTCAACGGAGACCGGGGAACTGGCCAGAACATCATGTGCATAAACTTCACCATCAGACTCCTGCGGTCGGTTTAACTGGTCGTTGTCTAAATACTGAATAATGTTCATTCCCAGGCACGCTTTCCTGCCAGGAATGGGTCTGACTTTCTTGCTGTCAACCAAATTGCAGTCAAGCAGGCATCTAAAATCTCTACGCCATACACGCAAACGAACTTTTCCGAGGATAGGAATTGAAAGACCACCATACGAAATGATCGCCGTATTGACAGGGGTCACATTGCACAAATCAACATCCTTAGTGGCTTTCTTGTATAGATGCAAAGGGACAACATTGCACTGAGCTCCGGTATCGGACTGAAAACGAAGATAATTTCCAGATTCCAACTTCAGCGTTACCAGTTGAGAATCGTCCAACGTTACAGCCGAGATTTCTTCCACTACAAACACTTCGTCCGAAAAGTCATCTTCGAAACAATACACAGGATGCGTGCGAGTCGTGGGCTTAGGCGCGTGTCCAAAACATACGTTCGCGAAATGATTTTTCTTGCCACACTTATTACAGCTCCTTCCAAAGGCTGGACAGTTCTCACGCCACGCTAAGTCATGGTCACGTCCGCAAAATTCACAACTACTTCCCCGCGTGTTAGCATTTCTCGAGCCACGACCGCGCCTACGTTTCCCTCTTTTAGGCTTTTTAGACACAACATTCACGTTTCCGGCATCTGCAACGCTTAAACCGGCATCGCCGACAACCCTCATCTGCTGTACCATGGTCTCGTGAGAACGACAAATCTCATCAGTTTTCTCCAACGACAAATTCTTCTCACGAAGAAGCCTCTCACGAACCTTTGAATCGCGAATTCCAAACACGAGCTTGTCACGTAAAATCTGATTGGGAGTAATCGATTCGAACTCGCACCTTTCCGCTAACTGACGAAGAGCTGTCCGATAGTGATCAAAAGACTCGCCCGATTCTTGCATTCTAGAATAAAACTTATATATTTCAAAAGGCACATTTTTCAGTGGCTGACAGTACGCTGCAAACTTTTGTAACACAGGCTGTATCTTGTTTTGGTCGGTGTCGCTCGCCCAATCCGTAAACGTAGCGAAAACTTTCCGCGCTTCAGCTCCGATTACGGTTAGCAACGTTGCAACTTGTACGGCTTCGGATTCCTGGTGCAACTTCATAGCAATCGAGTAATTCTTCCAAGCTTGCTTAAACTCCTTCCACTTTTCTGCTGCGTTCGAATCATGAATATCAAGCGGTGGAGGCGGCGGTAAAGCAAACAAAGCACCTCTAACATTCGACGTACCTGCAGACGAATTCGGCAATGCACCGGCCTCTTCGCCTCCCGGCATAGCGAGTAAAAAGGTAAAACACGTAGGTTCGCTACAATATTCCTGACACCATGAGACACTTGTGAGAGGCAGCAATACGAGGGAAATAAGCTCTATTTAATGAATCAACCAGTAACTTAAATATCCTGCTTATTAAATATTCGCGTTGACACATTACGTAACCCTAATCTGAATAACAAATACAACAATGCACGATAGGCATTCGTCACATATATATATACACACATATATATATATATATATTATATTAGATAATATTTTATGTTAGTTTATCTTTTCTGTTCTTAAAAATATTAGCTTTGTGAGCTACTTTGAAATTCGAGTGTATATAAAGTACAGTATTCGAAGCGATCGTATCAGTAAACGACCGATGCGATTTTAGTGTAATGTAAATAAAACCGTATTGTGTACTGATAAAAACGACAGGGTTTTGGTAACGGGCTCAAAGTTTATCGTGTCAATAGATGGCTGGCACGATTTTTTCGGCAGAAACTTTCGACTTTCGGGAGTTTCGAGAAACGCACCCAGGAGCCGTTTTTCGAAAGTCTCAATACTGAATTGTTCGGGCCCAGAAAGCTATTTTATGCGTGCAATGTTTACAGAAATATTCTAATTTCGTTTGTTATTATTAAAAGCTAGGCAATAAATTAATAAGTTAACGAAACATTAATCGGGCTGGTTTGCGGACTAAACATTGCACCACCATTTTCAAATATAGCTCTGGGCCCGAAAAGTCGGGACTTTTGAGAAACCGGCGGGCCCAAGGCCGGACCGTATCGAAAGCGATGCCGTCACAAATGAAACCGCAGTCATGTGAAGACTGCCTTAAATTATTATTATTGTTGTTATTATTATTATTATTATTATTATTATTATTATTATTATTATTATTATTACAGAAAATACTAGAAGAAGAACAAGACAGAATGCAAAATGATCCTGCGCGGCTGCGCAAAACGCTCGATGACAAGGCACGATCTGTAGATGAACTGCAGAGAGCATTAAGAGAACAGCAACAAGCAAGAGCTACTGTGGAAGAGGAGTTAAGCCAAGCAAGAATCGGTTATACCAAGCTTAAGGAACGGTTGCAGAATGAACAGTTGTCATATCAATCTATCCAACAAGATCTTCATTCAAAAGAAAACGTGATAAGAGAGCAAAAGAGTCGTCTGGAAGAAGAGAATCAGCAGAAAACAGCTTTGGAAGAAAGGTTGAGACGTTTAGAGCAACGAATGGAAGAAGAAAGAAACAGTTACTTGTCCACCGAGAGGAAACTGCGATCGGATGTGTCTGTAGCTGGTCATAGATTGCAAGAAGAGAATCAGCAGAAAACAGCTTTGGAAGAAAGGTTAAGAAGCTTGGAGCAACAAATGGAAGAAGAAAGAAACAGTTACTTGTCCACCGAGAGGGAACTGCGATCAGCCGTGTCTGCAGCTGATCATCGATTGCAAGAGAAAACAGCTTTGGAAGAAAGCCTAAGAAACCTGGAACAACGAATGGAAGAAGAAAGAAATAGTCACTTGTCCACCGAGAGGGAACTGCGATCGGCTGTGTCTGCAGCAGAAAATGCATTGGCTGAATACATGCGTCATCAGTCACGTGACTGGATCATCCAGCGCGAGGAGGTTGTTTTGAATGAAAAGATTTTAGGCAAAGGGGCCTGGGGCAATGTGCGTGTGGGCAAGTTTCGTGGTTGCCAAGTTGCTGTTAAAGAAATCCACGACCTGATTCTATCGGATTATAATCGTGAACTTTTTGAGCGGGAAATGAGCATCGCATCTCGCTGTCGTCATCCCAATCTCTTACAGTTTATTGGTGCTACGAACGACGAAGAAAGTCCTTTGTTCGTTGCTGAATTACTTGACACAAGTCTACGACACGTTTTACACCAGCGCGCATTAAATCACGGCGAAATAGTTATACTTGCCTTGGATGTCGCCAAAGGTTTAAACTACCTTCATCTCAGTACGCCACTTCCCATCATGCATCGGGACATCAGTAGTGCGAATGTGTTGCTATGGAGCGGAGATGATTCTTGGAGAGCCAAACTGTCTGACTACGGATCTGCAAACTTCTTGCGTCAGAGTATGACAGTTAACCCAGGGGCATTAATATATTCTGCCCCTGAGGCCTTCACTCATCGGCAGTCAACAAAGGTAAAAATATAAATGTACTTTCGTTTTTAATTTCGTGAATACGCGAAGCGTTGAACGAGCTACAGTACACGGGGACACTGATATGCAAGTTAGGTCGTTTGGTCGTTTGGTCGGGTCATCATTCCGCCCCCCGGGTAGTCCAGCACTTGTCCAAACGATGTGATTCGCTAAGAAAACAATAGATTTGTCCCGCTGGGACAGGGATTAGGGATAGGGCCATTGTTCAAGATATATATCAATTGTATCGTTCGCAAATCACAGACATCGTTTGGACAGCTACGGGGTCGCCCTTATCATTGGGATGTAAACATTTTTGTAATTCCGCAGTATATTATGCCATCCAGTTGTCATGTTTCAAACAATGCATATCGATGTCACGCTAGTCGTTTTCATCGTTTATTTAGTATCATAGGTACACTTATTTAAAAATAAACACGGGTTAAATATTGACATTTAACTATTCAAATCACTTGAATGTGTATTTGCTGGTCCAGTCACTGGGAACCCGAGCGCTTTATAGCCATAAAACTGACTAATGTATTATGTAATAAAAATCAAAACGATTTACTTGTATCCGCGGCTTTCTTTAGTCGTTTTGAAAGGGATTTGCGTCAGAGCAAAGACAGTTTCTCTATGTGGTTTTAAAATGTAATTGTTTCACGGCGAGCAACACGGGTCTCCAGTTTCAAGTATATAGTTAATAGAAATTTGATGAAGTTGGCAACCTTTATCAAAAATGTTAAGTATTTAGTTCTAAAATTGCGACCCAAGACATTCGACTCTAAAAATCTGTGGCGATTTTTGTCATTTAAGTTATTTACCGCAGTGACGCCGCTAAAAGTCAAGTTTATAATAATATGGATCTGTTCCTGAAGTACCTCTACATACCATGAAGTTTTGGGTGAAGAATCTTTTATTATAAGAGCGTTTCGTATTCACGAATATAATTGACTCATATGAGCCTTTGATTAATATGAGACAGTGTGGAATAAAACGCAGGATCAGTTTAATATGGGAACCATGAGAAAATCACACTTTACAAGGCTTTTTATGGTACTCTGTAATGAAGGGCTTTTGAATGTCGTGCGGGGTTTCAGTAGGTAGCTGTTGTCTAGTAAATACTTGTTGAATTCTGTCACAAGCCAATCAGAGCGCGAAGAATGACTTAACATGGTAATGGTATTGGATATTCATAAAGCACATTTTCTATGACCATAATCTCAACTGCGCTTTACAATTTAACAGGGAAGTGAGATGGGGCGTCAACATGTTTAATTAAGGTGGATATGAACATTGATAATAAAGACAAAAGTTATATTCACAGAGGGAGGCTGAAACCCGAAACCTTTGGTACTTTTTAAAAAACTTTTTTGGCACTTATCTTTTTTCATTTCCCTTACTGTTGACTGCATATCCTCGGAAACTTGTGTGAATTGCTAGGCTTAACCCACGGACGTACGTACACGCAAACGTACACCCCACCATTATACAATGCGGGGTAGGTAGTTGCAAACCAACCCCTCCCCCTTCCCCCTGGGTTTTTGCTGTGTTACAACATTTCGAAAATATTTTACCTCTGATAGATAGCATGTGATGTGCTCTAAAGGATAAGGTAAATATTATGGGTTATGGCGCTGCTGGGCAAGTGACGTCATACAAAATCTAACAATAAATGCTCTTGAAACCCCCCCCCCCCCCCCCCCCCCACCTTGTATGTACATCAGCTTATCATCGGTTGAATAACAATTTTACGTTCCTTATAGGTTTTTTTTCGCCTAAGTATCATTATCTTCATCTATTTCATACAACTCATGATTGCTTATGTTTCATTTTACCAGGTGGACGTGTACAGTTTTGGTGTACTGCTGTGTGAAATGTGCATCAGAGAGCAGCCGGACCCTCAAAAGCTCCACAATCAGATAGGCCGGGTTAATCAAGATGCTCTGCGAGGGCTCATCCAGCGATGTGTTAAAAGCGATCCAGAGGCACGCCCTACTATGAGTGAAGTTATCCATGAGCTGGAACAACTCGTGTAGAAGTTATAGTCTCGTGTAAAGATTTCCCAAGCAGGAACTGCAGGAACTCAAACAGTACCCAGTAGGAAACTTAAATAACATTGTGGGAACTCCTGAGATAACATTTATAGGAACCCTATTATGGTAATAATGTAACGATAGACACTAAAGCAACCTCATAAAGCCCTGCATGACCCTTGTGTATAAGCCTTTTGTAAATGTTGTGTAGGAACCTGTAGTATGAGTAGAAGTAGTATCTTTAATGACGTAAGGCTTAGGAGCTTTACAGCTCGTTAAAACACGTACGTGCATCTAAGATTAAAAATTAAAAATCCACAGCAATTAATAATAATAATAATAATACAGGTGGTAATTCAAAATGAACTGTATAGTAATAATTCAAAGCAAACTGCTTGCTTTAACTAGTCAGATCTCTTTCCGCTCCGAGATTAAACGTCGCTTTAATAAGAAGTCCCCTTTGAAAAGTAAACCCCCCGAGGACGTAGGAGCATTTCAAATAAAGAAGTTTTCATTTGAGTGTCGTAAAACCAAAACCAAAGTAATTACTCTGACCAATCACAGCAGTCGTAAACAATCCAATGAACCAATCAGAGCTCGAAGCAATCAGTTACATGTCGGCGGCGCCAAGCGCGGGAAAACGCATGCAAGCATGTCACGATTGGTTTTGATTTTATTTCTGATTGGTCGAGAAAGTGACGCGAGATTTTTTAGCCATTCACAAAGCGTAGCAATGAAAAACCAAAGCAATTGTGTAATTAACTCGACACTCAGTTGAAAACTGCTCTAATGCATGTGGCAATTTCCTTCATTATTTTATGCTTCACAATACTAAAATCAAGGCCTTTCAGGAAGTCTTTTTAGTAGCTACTTATTACACTATTACATATTCAACCTGTACGTTTGCTTCTTATAAATGGAGTTACAAAATATTGAGAAAATATCTGGCTTAGATTTCTTAGCAGAGTTTTGTTAGTATACTAATTTTGTATTTACCTAATGAGAATATATATGTGACAATGATAGTTCTTTCTATTTAAAGTTTTGTATCGGATTTAGCAAAAAAACAAAAAATGACACCACCGCAAACAACAAGCAAACCAAAAAAATGGAACATGTGCTATTCAGTGTTGCACGGGTTATCTTCATGTGGAGCCATGATCATGAGCCCAATAGTTAGCTAAGCCAAACTGTCCATGGTTGCTAACACTTGGTCTCACGATTTCTCTTTTGCGGTAGATAAAAAGGTAACGCCCGCTACCGTTTGTGCTTCGTGCGCACCTTATAGCATTTTAACGTACAGTTGCGCACTATAATTTGACTTTGATACTACAATTGTAGAATTGTTATTCTTCTAAGAAGAATACGTTGTTTAGAAAAACAAAACGTTTATAACGAACAGTGGATAAAACAATGAAAATGTTTGAAACCGAGAGGTTTCCAAGCGAGCTGGTTAAATCAAATCTTGAATGTTCCACGCCAGTCAACTAAAGATTTAGTTTAGATAGTTAACCAATCAGGCTCAATAGTGATATAAGAGACTTTCTAAATCAAGTTTCATCTCAACATTCCCTTAAAAAGAGATCCATCTTGCAGTACTTTTATGATCTTTGCATCCTCCAAGACTTTATTTCCTTCAATTTGCTTCTCCCAACACGGGCGATGAGGACACATTTGTTCGTCATGCAATAAAATGGCGTACCACTCGAGTTTTGAATTAAAATTGTTGAGCGCTGATTGATGGTTTATCAGTATATTCACTGCATTGTAACGATAACTTTCGACAATATAATTATGATGGTGTTAGTTTTTATAGCAACAACAACAACAAGTGTGATTGTTTGCTTAAGATTGATGATTTGACATTTAGTTAAAACCAGCGAGTAACATTTGTCATATCCTGAATAAATAGAATAGATTTTACTGTCTATACATGTAATGTAATTCGTTGTATAAAAGTGCAGAGGGCGTTACTTCACAAGAAGTTCCCTTTTTCCCTTTTTCCCGGGGGGAGGTACACTGTACTCATCAAAATTTGTGGTGGCCGTGCCTTCCATTATGCTTGAATCCCGTACTACCCGTTTCCAGACCAAAATATGTGGGTTTCCCTGCTCGTTTTCAGTCCTTACCCTAAAAGTTTCCTCTTTTTTAAACCTTTGTGGCTAAAAGTTCACCCATTATTAACCTAGAACCCAAATTACTGTAAAACAGACCCATTTTCAGACAAAAGGAAACCACATTTCTCAATTCGTGATCTCATAGGGAGACTATATCTGAAGACATATGTGCCGTCCGACCTTGAAAGCTTGTTTTTCTGTCACATACTGCCATAGTATACTCAGCTCAAAAGGTAAAAAAATCAGGCACTTATCATAAGCAAATTCTTTCAGTTGCGCTTCAATGGCTATATACAAAAACTTCCTAGTTGTTGGGATTTTACGGGATCCCCTCTTATTAGAACCAGTGTTACTGAGTAAGAAGGTTTTATCTGACATTGTCCATGAATCCTATCTGCGTTGAAACTGTGTACCTAACGAAACGGTCAACTCAGCGTCAAAAATAGAAAAACGTTCTTGAAAGTGCATTTGCACGGTGGCACAAAAAAAGATACATTTCTCAGTCCAAACCACCCTTTCAGAGCTTTTTAGAGTATTGTTGAATTTTTGGGTAGTCCTGCACTTGTCTAAACGATGCCTGTGATTCGCTAAGAAAAACAATAGATTTGTCCCGCTGGGATAGGGATTAGGGATAGGGGCATTGTTCAAGTGATATATCAATTGTATCGTTCGCCAATCACAGACATCGTTTGGACAGCTATTTCTCCGCTCGAATTTTTCCGGCTTTCGATCGCTTAAAAGAACCTCAAAGCCATTTGATCGTGTGTCACGTGACAAAATACTCCACAATTCTTGGAGCATTTCGACAGTCTTGTCCAGCGGTTTCTACCCCGCCCCGCCATTTTGAAAACGGAGAGGGACCTGGGAACGAACTCACTCTGTAAGGGAGTGTAAGTGAGGGCATGCAAGCTGCATGCAAGATTAATTTTTGTGTTGACTTTTTGAAAGGCATAACTCAGTATAGCTTTTACTTTTTTTTTTAATTTTTCTAATTTTTGCACTCTCTCCAGTCGCCACAAAGAAGGATGAAACGCTATCGGTTCTGCATGAGCACGTATTACATGCCTATGTTCTTTTGTTTCATTTCCCGTAAACCTTTGCAGGCTGCATACTTCCGCTTTCACTTTCCCGCGATCAGGTGACGAGTTGAGTATTGACACGAAGTTGGCAATTATTTAATATCCATTGTCTTGGCTCTCCTACATCTTAAGAGGTTTTTCAAGGTTAATAATCATTTTTATTCCTTAGTGCAGAAGTTGACTTGCATTGATTTTATCACCAAACACCCGAGAAACTCGTTGGAGAACATGCATTTGAATTCTGAAGGGATTTATGTATTCGTATGTAATTTGCAGGGAGTTCCACGTCTTAGACTTGAAGTAGGCTCATTCAAAAGAGAAATCTTTGGAAGATGTACGAGAAACCTGATTAAGTTTGGATCGTTATTCCACGAAGCAAACAAAGTGCTGCAGTCGTCGGTCACATTTGAATGTCAGGTAGGCTTCATAATTGCGAACACAACGGCTATTAAACTATATTCAGTATTGATAATTTCTACCGTTAAGCTTACATTCTGCATCGCCAACATTGATAAAAGGCTTAAAAACCCGCCAGTGAACATCGCTTAAGACCTTATGTTAGCTCTATGCCCTTGGCGGGTTACTCGATCGCGATCTCTGCAAGTGTCGCACTAGCAACAGACTGATAATAAAAAAGGAGCACAAGCTTTCGTAGCGAAAAGTTGTATCGACAATACACATGTGCAGTGGTCTGTCCGTAATAGAGAAGTGTCCTTATTATGGAGGTGTCCGTAAGAAGAGGTTCGACTGTACATAGATGTTCGCATACAGTGTATCTATAAATCTGTTTCGATTGTTTTACTGTGACATTGGGCAATTTTTCTCGATCCTTACTGAATTACAAACTTTCCTGATTTGCACGCTCGATTCGTTTAGTAGCATCAGACCAAAATTCATACAATTCTTGCCTCTATAATATGGACACCTCTATAATATGGACACCTCTATAATACGGACACCTCTTAAATATGGACACCTCTATAATGCGGACACCTCTATAATATGGACACCTCTATAAGCGGACACCTCTATAATGCGGACACTTGGGTCTGTCTCTTTGGTGTCCGTATTAAGAGGAGGTTCGACTGCAGTTTAATTTTAGTAAATACGTTAAGCTTTTCAACCGCGTACTTTAATTAACATTAGCCATGACACGGAAGACATCTCGTTGAAGAATGGTACAAATTAAATTTGTGTATGTGATGGACTTAAAATATTTTAGCAGAATTGGTGGAGTAGTGAGTGCGGAGGTACTGATTAAGGCCATTTAAATTCAGCCCTGAATTTGTCTTGAAATTTTCTATACCTGATGCTCTTTAACAAAACAATTTCTGGCAGGCTGCGATGCTATTAAACTCGTTTCCAATCGTCTCTCTCGGGTAACAAGGGGACTCGAGGGGTGATTAGACCATGAGACGACTGAAAACGAGTCAGCTATCAAATTGAACAAAACACCACACAGGTTCTGCACTGCGGTAAAAATACAGACAACCGCTTAAATATTTTAATCGTTTACACAGCCATGCTTCGTCACGCGTGACCAGTATTTTTGAAAATTTGAATGGAGTTTTCAAGTTTACGCGTCGGTTTTGTAAAATAATTCCGAGATTCCCGTGAGAATTTTACCGCATTTTCGGAAACAAACAGCAACAAAATATCATTTTCTTTAAAATGTTACATATCCGAACAATATTAGGTTTTTTTATGCGTGTAGCGAAGTTATTTTTCCGTTAACTCGTAACTTTCAAAGTGTTTACAAAGAAATATTTAAATATTCATTTCAGTCTTGTGGATTTCTGGTCACGCGTGATGGAGCATGGCTGTATGTAAGTACGGTAATTCAAGAAATATAAGCCGAAAAACATCAAGCAGAAAACAATTGAAGAAATACCATTACGGGTGACATTCACGATCGGGGGCGGTAATGTGAAATGTCAGCCGTCAAAACGATCAGGGGAATACCCAGATAGACTTTGACTGAGGAAAAAAGGGTCTGGTACAGTTCTTTGTCGGATCGCAAGTGAAAAAAAAGTTTAACATAAATGTATATCGCGTTAAACTCATCCACAAAAATGCCTGATCGCAGGCAAGTCACGCAAACGTCTCATATTTCAAACTTTGTAAAGGTCAAAAACATATGTGTCAAGCTAAATATCAGATATAACAGATCTCGCAAACTTTCAACAAATAAACTTGTTCAATTCTGGATCTGTGTTAAAACTAGCTTTCTTTGGCTGCTCGGGCAACGCTTGCCATGAGGTGGGACGTATAGACGTGATTTGTTTGAATCTTCACGGTTTATACACTCACCGATTAGAAAGTGTTCTCTCTCCTTCTAACGCAATATATGACTTTACACTTTGTTAGTGTCAATACTGATTAGTACAGAAATGCTACCGCAAAAAACCGTCTTTCAAGCAGTGTTTCAATTCTGAAAACGAAATAGAAAGGATACTGTCCAGAATAGTACTTATTAAAAAGCCCATTCTGATTTCAGTCGTCATATCAAACTTATTTCCCTCTGCGTTGAACATTTGCTTAGATACTTCGCCCACATGTTTCAATTTTATTCACAAAGAACTTGAATGCGCGACTTTCAATTTAATTCAACACTTTTTCATTCATGCTTTTGCAGGATAAATATTTGACATCCTGTAGTTCAAGTTAATCAGCTGTGATTTTGGAGACATGGCTTCCCTCGCAGAAGCAGAGAAGATGCTTCGTTCAACAAATGCAAAAGCCAATTTTCAGAGGTTAACACGGCTGTTGATATGCGGGGGTGCCAAGCTTTTAAGGGAAAAGTTCGACTGCATTCATAAGCCAACCGATCTTCCAAAAAAGCTCAGTGATCCTGCCACAATGAAACAACTAAAAGGAGCACATCTAACGAAAGACGAATGGAAATGCCTGTATCCTTGCACAGGCACATACGGCAAGTCAAGTGATTTTGACATAACCTTAACATTTAGATTGTTACGACATATTTGCTCCCTCACTCCTCCTCACAGCACCGGCCCTCCCGGCTCCGGATGGGACAAGCTACCAATCGCCTCGGACCACAGCCTAGAGGCAGATTTGGCGCGGATAAAACATTACAGGAATAAAGTCCATGCCCACACCACAACCATGGAAATACCCGACGATGAGTTTGGTATCCTTTGGAAAGAAATCAGCGAGGCACTGTTGAGAATTGCTGCAAGTATCAGTCATGTAAAGAGAGACGAGTGGAAGAAGTCCATTGATAAACTTATGTCCGACGATCCTTTAACCCCAGAGGCGGAACGATTTGCTGATGAGCTCCAGTTGTGGTACGAAAAAGACAGGGATGTTAAAAAAGAGATACAGAATGTAGGCGAAAAGCTCGAGAAACTTTGTCAAGAATTTCAGGGCTTACGGGAAGACGTAAGACAGTCTCCCCATATTGAAGGTGAGTTGGGAAGATCATTCAATCGGTGCGAGCAATTATGTTGTGCTCGTAGGCTAACTGTGTTACATTCATATATTTTGCTTCATTAGCGTTAACAGACACTTGGCCAGCTCTTATGGTAGCTAAAGCTTTGCATTTTTTTATAAGAGCTGGCCAACGGGGCTAGTTTACGGGAGTGAACCCTAACTACAGTTTTAGTGCGTTGCTAGGGGCGTTATTTCATGGTTAGCATTTTTCACTTGTCATAAATTGCTAACATGATGGGAACTATAAAACTGAACACAAGACATCGATCACTAAATCGACATTGCGCATGCGAAACTAGTGCCAGTCTCCAACCGCGCGTAAGAATGAAAAAGCGCAAAAATTTAAAGGAAAAGAGATAAAAATCCAATTTTTTGGCGAATCATAAGTAATTCAACTTTTTTTTAACATCTGTAGCATGGAGTAACCGTTTAGACGAAAAAAGGAAAGTTAATAAAGAAAATGTATGAAAATACACTTTTATGACGTCATAGCTTTTTCAATAACGTGAATTTTAACAAATCTATGCTACAGTTTTTTTTTATTAGGATGTTCTTAAGCCGTTGCCATTGGTTTTATTGTGAAAAAATAAAAGATGTTTGTGTTTTAAGGTTACGTGACCTATCAAATATGGTTTTGACTCATAAAATGTGATGAAGCCATCAACAGAACGAACTCTCAACGTGAACAAACATCATAGCCGAGGAAGTTAAGAAACCCATTATATGATCTTTGGAACTCTTCCATAGCAACCACCTTGTCTTGTAGTTAAGGTTCTCATTGGTAAGTGAGATAGAAATTGTTCATAGTTTGAAAATACAGTCAAAACTCCCGTACACGACCACCCAAAATTGCAAGCCAAATAGGTAAATAAAAAAGGTAAAATAATATCAACTTTGTTCTAACAAGGGTGACACTAAACAGTCCAGTGCGACTAACAAATCTATGGCCCTCAAAATCCAGATCGAATTGAAATTTAGGAATGCTGGTTTTTGCCGAGAATTGAGGAAAAACCGGAGTACGGTAAAAGTACCCGGAGAAAAAAAACCTCGGATCAAGTACGATGATGAGAGCTTGGTGTGGGTTTACGAATTAAAGGTCAGAACTTAGGGGTACTAAATTTGAATCCGTATCCACATGTTTTCACCGCTTTGATTCAGGCCCGGGAACAAAAGATTCGTTTTATTGGAGTTGTCCTGTTTCACATTAGTAAAGGTAATCATACGGTTTCGAGTTCAATTTGGGATTAATTTGCACGAGTGAGTTTTTCAAAAAGCTCAAAATTGCACGAGCCGCTTCGGCGAGCACTGGTGTTACACTTTTTGCACCGGTGTTACACGTTTTGCACTGGTGTTACACTTCTTGAACCGCACTGCTCTTAACCAATCAGAATCGAGTAATTTTTTCATGTATATTATTATGCAAGTTATATCTGTAGTGACACAGAAATATGGACGAGATAGGTTGCTTATTAGAAAAGGCTAAAAACAATGGGAAAATTAAACTCACCTGCATTAATAGTGGTCACGGTCGCTTATGAAAGGTTTCGACTTTAATGGCTTAACTTGGATGAAAAAAAAAATGTTATTTTGAAAAAAATAGTCGCTTAGGAGAGGTTTTAATAAAACTGATTTGACTGAAACAAATTTAGCATTTTGGAAATCTGGACGCTTACGAGAGGTGCTCGCAAACAGAGGTTCGACTGTATTTAAATGTTGCTCGTTGCAATGACTTAAGCAAATTATTGTAAACAACAAAACAAATAAAAAAGAACGTATCACAAATTTGCAATTACCATGCTGTATATACTGATCACGTGTAACAGTTTTTGTTGTTATACAATTATAGGCATACCGGTTTGTATTGAAATTTCCGTCGAAACCATGGTACAAGGTGGAGTAGTATTACGTTTCGGGCAATTAAAGGGGAAACTTGTAATTATTATACCAGAAGATCATGATGTACAAGAGCAAGCAGTAGGAGTGGAAAGCAGATTGTCCCACCATCAAAGAATTGAAGAAAATCGGCAGGAACTTCCAAAAGAGGAAGACTTTTGGGATGTTGCTACAAAATATACGGGCATTTATTTAAAGTACTTGAAAGACAAATTTAATGTCATTTTGCAAGATCTTGAAACGGGGAGTCTTCTGGTAACTGTCGAGTGCAGCTCATTGCAGATCCTTGAAGAACTTTGGGAAAATTACATCAGCGGCCACCTCATTGAAGTTGCCCAAAACATTTTCGTGACAGATGATGTCTTGGAAAAAACTTGGCCTTACTGGGGTGAAGCTTAAAACCAATATTTCGGAGAAGGAGTATGAGAAAGGGAAACAGATCCTCATGGATAAATTAGGTAAGTGTAAAATCTAGTCACGGTAAAACAGTCTCAATATCGGACACAATTGTTGAAACACTTCTTTAGGTCCAACACTGAGAGGAGGAGGGAGAGCCACGCACATTCGATGGCGAATATAATTCTCACCTTGAGCCAAATGTTTCAAGTAATTGTTTCTTGCATTTTGTAAATTGCTTTGCTCCATCTACTGATATTCATTTCCTCCTTGTTTGAAGTGTGTCCTGTGTGCTGTGAGCAGTTTAGTGAAATCAGGGAACCAAAAACACTGCAATGTCGGCACACTTTCTGCAAGGCCTGTCTGGAAGCTTGGTTTAAACGACGGCTGCGTGAAGGAGAGTTGAGTTGCCCGATGTGCCGCAAGATCACCGAATGTCCTAACAACAACATCGATAGCATTCCATTCAGCTTTCCGGAGGAAGGTACTCATCAAAATTTGTGGTTGCTTTGCCTTTACTCGTTTCCAGATTAAAATATGTGGTCTTTCCTGCCCGTTTTCAGTCCTTACCCTAAAAGTTTCCTCTTCAGGCCTTTGTGGCAAATCTTTCACCCATTATTATTAACTAGTTAAGAATAAAAATAAGCGATATCAGAGAACGACGTTTCGACGACTCCATGCCATCATTTTCAAATATAAAGAGTAGATTAATTGTGCGATTTCATTTTATAGTTACATATAGTATTGTCAGGTAAATAGTTTTGCTTTAATTGAGTCCGATTGAGTGTTCATTTTTGGTTTCTTGTTCCTGATGAAAAGCATCTCAAAGATCAAGCAATCCAGCTTTCCACGGCGTTTCTTCAGAATTGAAAGTTGGGTGCGTAGATCAATTCTGATGAAATGCCGTGGAAAGCTGGATTGCTTGATGTATGAGATGCTTTTCATCAGGAACAAGAAACCAAAACGGTCGGTCATGAGAGAATTTGGTTACAAAAGTCAAAGCGTCTCAGCAATCGCTTGAAGGCTAGGTTTGATTCTTTTTCCTACAATGACGAACCAATTAGACGAGCGCGCGTCGAATGGACATCAAGTGAAGGATCTTACTGAAGACCAACAGGCAAGGAGCGTTGTGGTATCGAAAATACCCAGGGTTACAACGAAGAACTCACGGCTGATGCAGAATCTTGTGGTCAGACATTTCGAGTGGGCGTGGAATGGTGGAGGAAAAATCGAGTGTATTCAGTTCCCAAATGAAGAAACCGCCATTATCACTTTTGAAAGTAGTGAAGGTTTGTATATTCCTATAATTTATTGTCATTTGCACGAATTTTACGGAGATAAATTCCACGGTTGTTGATTAGTTTTCGATATACATCTCCTCCGGGTTTATGCGTTGCGTTAGATGCAAAGAACTAACATGTAAATGAAAAATCAGTGACTGGCGTTTAACTTGCGTACATTTTACTTTTTAACTTGTTCTTTCCGATTATCCGAACTCTCGATTTAAGTCAAAACTCTTAAGAATGACTCAATCACATTTAACGAAATATAAGCATCGATATACATAAACACAAGTTTACATATCATAGTGAGTGACAACGATCACAGAAGAAAGGATGAACATGATCAGATCGATATTCAGTATTTTGAGATTTTTTAATTGATACTTATGCTTATATTGTCAACTTAAAGTTGAAACTCTAAGCACAAGCGAAATAAAAGGGGGTCATTGCGGACAATAAAAAGTTATTATTGTTTGTGCTTATTAGTGTTTTGACGTATATAAATATTTTAATGTCTAGTAAATTAGGGTATTGAAATAAGGTCAGCACCCGTCAAGTCAGGTTGTGATTTTATTTTGCTTTGAAGAATTCTGCAAAAAGTAACGTAGTATAAATTAAACAATGAGTGCCAGCTTTCATTTAATTAATAAGTTGAGTGACTTTGAAAGAGGTGTTAAAGGCATGTAACTTGGTTTATGAATCAAGGCCGCCCGAAGCCTGCTAAACATTTCGAGGTCACTGGCAATCGCTCCATCCTCTCCCCGTTTGATGTCCCTTGTTTGGGGGCTTGTTCTTGATGAAGAGAAGGAGGATACCGGCGCGCGCGAGGAGCGTGGAGAGATCTCAGAGCGAGGAGGGAGGGGCGATGGTAGGACTAATCTTCAAGAAACAAGAAAACGTTGTTCGGTACAGCTCTGATATTCTTCTGGTTGAAAATTTTGATAAATAAACGTTTCTCGGGGTGGAATGGTACAAGCAATGGTGTCGCTGCAGGCTCCACCATTTTACTATAAGAAGCAAGGGCTGACAACTGCGTAGAAAAAGTAACGCAACAATGGCATGATTGAGACCAAACCAAAAGTTTAAATGCAACTGTGGATCTCGTTTCCACCATTTTACCTCCCTTCGCGCTCCGCGTTCTCTATTCACGCGTTTCGCGCGCGCGACCGATTCCCCTCTTCCCTTTCCCACGCTGGCTACTGCTCGTTCAAAATGGCGGCGCGAAGAAACCGGCCTGGCCAAGGTTGCCGTGGAGTCACGTGACTGGAAACACTGTTTAAGCAGAATGAAGTCCGACGTCACATTTCATCATTTTTAACATGACAAAATACTACACGATTCTAGTAGTATTTTGGCAGCCTTGTCATTGGACAACCAATCCTACTACCCTACCTACCCTACCTACCCTACCTACCCTACCAACCCTACCTACCCTACCTACCCTACCCTACCTACCCTACCTACCCTACCCTACCTACCCTACCCTACCTACCCTACCCTACCTACCTTACCTTACCTACCCTACCCTACCTACCCTACCTACCCTACCTTACCTACCCTACCCTACCCTACCTTACCTACCCTACCCTACCCTACCCTACCTACCCTACCTACCCTACCTACCCTACCCTACCCTACCCTACCCTACCTACCCTACTTTATCGGTTTCTGTCGTATTGGTGTCTTGCAAAGTTTCCCATTTTACGTAGTCAGATCAGCCTTGCAGTTTATCGTATGTTTATTATTTTTTTGGCTGAAAAGGCCTCGAGCAGATCCTACGTATGTAGTTAGCAGCATTATCATTTGCGGTCACTTGCAGTTTATTCTTTGTCATTGGGTTTTCTCTGAGACGCCAATATTAACACGGAGATGAGCCTGGGGCATGGGGACGAAATCGAGTGGTTGATTTTTACACATGCGCGCAGCGGCATGAGTCAAGGTTTCGGTCGAATTTCTTTTCGTAGTCACATTTAAAGTTTCCCGTATCCCACGGGACGACTTTCACTGGTCTGATTGGTTGACACGCGACCTCGTGATTTCGGCGTGCCCGTAATCACGTTCTTGTTTTTAAATAGTCGAGTCAAGCCACTAGCGTTTGGACTTTACCGGAAAAGAAATTACATTTTTCGATGGGAATTAATGTTGATGTCAATTTGTGATTGACTTTTTCTGTGTTCTCGCTAGTTTTGGAGAAATGCTTATTCTCAATTTTCGAATTGCCCATAATACACTTTGTTTGCCCCCCAAATTTTGCTTAAACGTTTGTTTTGAAATGCTCTTGGGAATATGCAGTCCTCCCAAGAGCATTTACAATGTTCAAATTCAGTCGTAATAAATGATATCTGATATTATGTAAAAATTTTATAGTTCTAACTTCACACGCTTCGCCTTACGCAAAGATGTCTGTGTATGTTTTGCAATTTTAATTTTGCAAGTGTGCATTTGATCTGGAATCAATAAATTAAATATTCAAAGCGAGTACAGTTGTCAACAGACGGTCGCGTAATGCTGTTTTTGAGAATTGCTAAAATTGAAACTTTGAAATAGCCCAGTCGTTTACTGATTTCATTGCTTTTAAAAGTACATAGTCTTTTCAAATGTAACAGAAATAAGTCACTGTTTGGGAAATATTAGACGAGTGTGGATTTCATCGGGAATCAATAAATGAAATATTCACGGCGAGTACAGAAAACGTGTGTCGACGTCTCGACGACGGTTCTTTAGTGTGTCACGCAAAATTCGTTGAGGGGGAAGGGGTGCGTGACCCAGTTAAAATAAACCGTAAAACGTTCGTATATGGGCTACCAGTGTATCTTGTTGTTTATTTTTTGTGTCTTTATTTTAATTTTACTTTTCATATCTAGTCGTGAAAAGAGTCATGGACCTTCCTCACGTACTTGGCGGAACATATCTGAAGGTTTGTGGATACAGTGCAGAGGCGTTCCACGAGGTAATATGCGATAGTATTGGCCATGACCGTCGTTATTTTAAATGTTACCCTGCTCAGTAGAATAATCAGTATATTTAAATTTTTGTTTAACAATTTTCTGATTGATCAGATGTGGAGCTCGGTAGGTAGCTATGGTTTCCATGCATCTAAACTTTTATTTTGCTCGTTTCATCTCCTAAATACCGCACTTACTGCAAAAAATCGCATGATAATAAGTTGAAAGAATCTGCAAATATACAACGCGTATAACGTTTTTCTCTTTTTACTAACCATTCTTCTTTACTTGTCTATCTTGTGGTCCGTAATTCAAGCTGCCCTCAAGCAAGATAAAAGTGGTCAGACGCCGCAGGAGTCGCAAAGCTTGGTCGGAACCTGGTAAACATGATTAATTAAAACAAGTTTTTTATGCCGTGTTCACATCAGCACCAAAACCTGTTTAGAGTAGACATTTTTGAAATTTCATTGTTCACGTTAGTTGTTAATTTACGATGCAGGCAGAAAAAATCTTTATAATTACACATGTACAGAAACGGCATAGCTCGAACTTGCTGTTACATGATTTTGTGGTTTAATCTCACTTGTCAAGCTCTTCGGGAACGCTGGGCGATGCATTATTTAACAAGGACGACAGTGTTTAATGAGACGACATTTGCGTTAACGTGTTTCGTCCGGCTTAGATCGAAACTACGTCGTGCTCTGAGTAAACAGGTTTCGATCATGATTCGCGCAATGCGCCGCCTGATGTGAATACTTTACATAGTGAAACATGTTTCATTCGAGATCAGACTTTACATGTTTCGCCCTAGTGTGAACAGACGGGGCCGCTTTTTTGGGTCATCTGGAACCAAAATTTGGGTAAACATGTTTGTCAAAATATGATTGCCATGGAAACGTCACATGTCATGAAGAAACCTCTATGACATCAAAAAGGTCCCAGATGAATTTCAAAAAGAGGCACGAAGTTTGGTGGGTATTGATAAACGCTTCTAGAGTTATAAACGTTCAAAGTCAGTTCAGGCACTCCCCCTCTCTCCCCGCCACACCCCCGGTCTGAATAGGGTTAATACCCGTTTAATAGTATAAGATTCAGAGTACTTCGTTTCGCTTAGTAAAGTTTTCACTCCAAATATGACGGTTTCGGAGAAATAAACTCGGCATAACAGACGTCTACAAACAGTCTTTTATTTAAGAAGCCAAGCAAAATGGCGCCGATAGCAATACGTTTATGATCAGTTCTATAAAAAATGAGAATAATTCTAGTGAAAAGCTACAGTGCACGCTAGCCTTGCCAGCCAAGGGCTGATGTTTGAAATTCACTGTGCGCTGATTTTCTACAAAAGGATCAGGTACAGTGAACAAATAACTATCACTAACTGGCTAACTGGCTAACTGGCTAACTGGCTGCCTTGAGTGTTTAGTATACATGGCTATATTCCCAAACTTCGTAAGCCAATGTTAAATAAGGACTAAGTAATATGAATGTTTGTTTATTGCAGGAAGCCCAAGAAAGGCCACTCTTATACCACTCTCATTGTCGGATCAGGTGGGACTGAGTGCATGATGATTTTTTTTTTGGACGACATATCAATAGCCCTTATGCATGTTTACGTCAGACTAGCTAATTTCACCCCCAAGCCTCGCTTTCGAAGTGTAAACCTGTGACAATTCATCAATGTATTCTCAAAGGAGCAAAGTTGAAAAGAATACACACTTAAAAACAACTTGAACTTGTCAAGGGTTTGCAAAGAATTTCGTACAAACGAGGCTTAGTGGTGAATTTTGAGCTGGTGACGTCATCTTGCATAAGGCCTCAAGCTCCTGATAAGGCCTATTACTGCACAATCTGCACTGGTAACTCAGTAATGTTGTAACATAACATCTTTAGAAAGACGATTGTGCCAAAATTTAGCGGCCCCGCCCATATATATAACTGCAGACAGTACTTTTTAATATTTATTTTCTGGGTTTTTTTAAATTTTACAATGTTTCTTGAATGCTATAAACTGAGGAGTTTACAAACGTCAAATCCAAGTTTCACGAGTTTACAAGTTTACAAAGTTTACAAATTCAAAGTCAAATCCTGGTATCTTGAAGGTTCAATGTTTCCAACTTTTAAAGTTCAATGATTTCCTGGTGTTCCTTTGGTTAATGTTGCAGCTTTCCTTCGCCGTGGAGTTAAAAATTAAAGTTTCGAGTTTACAATATTCCAAGTCAGATTCACGTTTTCTTCTTGTTTCTTGAAAGTTCATCGTTTCCATATGTCCACTTCAAAGTTCAATGTCGCTGGTTGTTCTTTTAAACATCAATGGCCCGCTCTTTCCATCCGTTTAACGTACTTTGCCTGTTAGTTGAAAATTAAGGTTTCCACAATCCATTAGTCCAATCCAATGTTTTTATTATGTCTTTAAAATTCAATGTTTCCTTTAACTTTAATGGAACCCGCATTCCATCGGTTTAAAGTACTTGGTTGAAATTTAGAGTTTCCATCGCCTGTTAGTCCAATCCGTGTGTCCAATCCGTTGGTCCAATCCAATGTTTCCAATTGTTCCAAATTTCGCAATCCATTGCAAGGTAACCTTCGACGCCAATTCTCTATTTTTTGAATTGCCCATAATACACTTTGTTTACCCCCCCCCCCCCCCCCCCCCAGACTTTCTCAAAGGCCGTTTTTGGTATTTTCGTTTTGAGTGGTCGGGCAGAGAACGCGACTTCGTTGCTCGCTTTTCGCGACTTCGTCGCGCTCTCGGGGGCTTCGCAGTCGACTTGTGTGCAAGTCTACCCCCCCCCCCCAAATTTTGCATGAACTATTGTTTTGAAATGCTCTTGGGAATATGCAGTCCTCCCAAGAGCATTTACAAACAACAGTTTATGCAAAATTTTGGGGGCAAACAAAGTGTATTATGGGCAACAATTCGAAAGTAGGGAATGCAATGTCACACTCCCAGTTCGTACTTAGTCCCCCGTACATCCTCGGCCACAACTTTGGCCAGGGCAGGGAAATTGTTAGTCTTCCTTCCCTGCCGGCTGTGCATGGCAGGCGCCTGGTTACTGGATAAAGTAATTTCGCATAAAAGGTTTTGACGTAGTAGTTAGGCAGTAGATCGAAATCTAGGCCTATCCTATCCACGTTGGTCAGTATGTCATTGTGTTTATGGGCGGCTGTGTATCGCCCATATATTTAAGCGTTGCGTTGGAGCGCAGAAACGTCTAATTTTTCATTGCACACTGAGGGCAAAACCCATTCCAGTATCGCGCGAAAAATACCCATTTGGAGTCGCACGAAACATCCCCTACGCACGGAACCCACCGGAGTTTGAGCGCACGCGATTTTTCGAGCGTGCGAATCACTGACAAACCTCCCTGGTCCCAAGGGAGCTGGAAAGTTTGACGCTTGACAAGTTCTGCCTTACCGTTCCACAAGAAGGCAAAAATCGCTTTTGTGACCCTTGTGTGAACCCACTTCGGCATGGGGAGGACTGTAGCCGTATACCAAAGGCTTGAAGCGCCGATTGTGTTAATAATCATGGCTTTGCCTTTAAGAGACAAAGTCCGAAGCCGCCACAGGTTAGTCTAGTTTCCAGGGGAGTAGCCAGGACTTTTTCAGAGGTACGCACAATCACTGTTTTCAAACACTCCCCCTACCTCCTCCCCCACCCTCAAGTCCCAAATCTTTCTTTTTTTTCCAACTTTTTCAGGTACGCACGTGCGTACGTGCGTACAGGTAGCTACGCCCCTGGTTTCTAATTTCGTTACGCGGTTATCCCAATTAGCATGCTCGAGGTTAATGTTACCAAAATAAACCCCGAGGATTTTAAGCTTGTCCGGCACCCACGTAATATTTACGGGCCCTGTTGGACGGCGCGCAAGCGTTCCAATCCACAAGCCCTCGGTTTTGTTAGCGTTGAGGCGAGAACCTGAGCCCCGCTCAAACACGGTTATTGTGTTAAGACCGAGTCCACCAGAGGACCAGGCAGGGGTGATACATGCCGTCTCTCCAATTTTGATGAAACTTTGCCAGATTGTAGGAACCACTCAATAACTCAAAAACACAAAGTGGTTTGGTTTCGCGATTTTTCCCCTGGGAGTTAGACCACCCCCCTGGTTTTTTCCCCCAAATACCAAACAATCCACTAAAATAAACATCAAAACTACATACCACTCCTGGTTACAGAATACAATGAATTTTATTTATTTTTCACATGAATAAAGACTGGACCTATGTTAGTTAACATGCCTAGTTTCAAGTCATTTGGAGTGACAGGTGTCAATCAAGAGCTTTCAATGCTCACCCATATTATGAAAGATTGCGTGATTATGCAAATTACCACAACTTCTGATCCAAATATCGCCAAAGTGCAACCTTCTTTTTTGAAACAGTTTTTACCACGGTTCAGAACCATCCTAGATCTGATAAAATCGAAAATAAAATTTTTGGGACCTGTTATTTTTTTGCGACTGCAGCCGTTAAAGCAACGTGACTACAGAATGGTTCTCACAATGAGAGGACCAAATCTAAGAAAATAAAGTATTGCAGAATCAATTTGTTAACGCAATTTCTTAGTTAATGAGATAAAAACTGTCCTTAAATATTATTTATAGCAGTTAAAACTAACTGAAGGCAAAATTCATTGCAATATCTCTGAAAATACCCTGGAAAATCATAGTATCAACACCCAAATTCTACTCCGATGCTCCGAATATTGGAATGAACGGTCGTGATATTTGAATTCTAAAGCATCAAGATGTTACATACGAATTTTCCTGGCCATAATCTTGTTGTTTAGATTGCTCTTGGGACCTTGCTGAATCATTAAAGCTCGCGTACTGACCTTGCAGTTAGTTCTTGTCAATACTTAATTGCAACGATTCACGCTCTCTCTGCATGTAAACACATGAGTTATAAGTCGTATCGATCCCTGACATTATTGTTTGCCCTGACAAATAGAGTCCTGAGCTCATACATTGGATTGTCCATTCCATATTGGTTCAAGCAAATGTTAAATTGTTGATTTAGCCTCATCGGCAAGCAAGTAAACACCGAGTAATACGAACTGTCGAAGTTCGTCGAAGCTGAATACGTGACAAAATGAGCCCATGAGCCCAGGACCCCGGTAAGCGGTAAATACAATTACCACAGACGATTATAGTTTGTAGTAAATCTCTACTAAAAGCTGGTAAAAACTTTATTAAACTATTAAACCTAGAGATTTGTCTTCCAGTTTAGTGTAACTAAAATGCATTATCTTATAAATCACAATTGTACCGGTAATGCGTGATAGATCTAGTCGCGTGATGGAAATTTCGAATATTACGTGACAGATAAAGTCCTGAACTGAGGTTCATAAAATCAATCAATGACTTTGTTTAAGTGTCAATATAGTACCTAGCCGTGCGTTAAAACCCTCTACTAATAAACGTTGAACTATTGATTTAGCTGAATTGGCATGCGAGTAAACTGTGTGGATTTTCCAAAACTGGTAGCCTGCATGTAAATGCACGACTGAAAACGGAGCGCAGGAACCTCCAGTTGATTAGCAGTAGTTACAATCGCCGAAGACAAATAAATCAGAGGTGATTCAGCGGGACTAAACCTAAACGCCATTTTTCCGGCACTTGACATGGCTTTAATGAAAATATCTCGTTCACGTTTCAAGCAATCCAAAAACTCTCTGCTCATCCCATGAATCTATGTTATGGGGTGTTTTGTACATTTTTCGGTGATATTTGGGTATGTTTGGGAGGAAATAGTTTATCTCATAGGATTGGTAAAATTAAGAGAAAGAAGAAATATTGAAGATTTAGTGGTGTTTTAAAATTAGAATTTGTAGTTAATATTTAATAGAAGGACACCAAGTTAGTCCATCAGCAACCCTGGGTGCTCTTGTGTGGGTATCAACTGTCTGTTAGAGTTCCAAAAATCATTTTCTTTCTTCTATCCCTTCTTTAAACCCCTTAAAATTTCATTGAAATTTAGGTTGATTCCCGCCTTAATCTACCACAATACGAACAGTAAATACCAATTTGTTCAAAAATTATTTTTAAAAATGTCGTGAAATGACTGAAAAATTTGCCTTTTCCGATCAATCTCGTGCGGTAAGTAAGGGCACAAAATAAAACCTACCTGTACAGTTAATACAGCAAAGAGGACTAGTTAGAGAATGCAATATTTAGAAATTTGGTAGAAGAAAAGGTAATGGACATGGAAGCTTCTCACAATTTTAAATGAGAATGCAAACGGCGAAAAGGATTCAAAAGCTCTTACACTCCTTCCACCTTTCACCCAGTAGAAGGGGAAGGGGAGGGGAAGGGAGGGGGGGGGGGGGGGGGGGGGGGGGGGGGGAGACATCTATAAACAGCAACCACCTCCCCCGCACCACCAACCAAATACAACACCTCTGCCAAAGATAAACAATTGGAAAGCACAACTCAGCATGAAATTAGCCTGCGTAGCTGCGTAACTTCAAGGACGGCGCATCGCAAAACTAATAGATATCCCAAGAAAATGAAAACAGAAATAACATTATCCTTTAACCGTATCCACAAGTCTTGGAATTTATTTTGGCGTACGGACAGGGTTTTATGGCAGGTATTTTAAGCCACCTCAGAGCTATTCAAGAACAGCTTCATAGTGGCTTCGAATAAAGGCTCACAACTTGTCTGTTAAAAGAAAATAATTTCCTTTTTTAACATTATTACATTTCAGTAAGGCTGAGACCAAACTATAACGTAATGTCAAGAAAAGATTAAGACCGAGTCCACCAGAGGACCAGGCAGGTCTCTCCAATTTTGATGAAACTTGGCCAGATTGAACCACTCTGAATAACTCAAAAACACAAAGTGGTTTGGTTTTTGTTCACGAATTCAGCATCGCGCGAGCCAACAGAAAGAACGTCAGCTATGCAGGCTAATTTCCTGCTGAGTTGTGCTCTCCAATTGTTTATCTTTGGCTGAGGTGTTGTATTTGGTTGGTGGGGCGAGGGAGGGGGAACATTACTGTTTATATGGAGGGCTGATGGTAGAGATGTTACCCCCTCCCCCTCCCCCCTCCCCCTTCTACTGGGTGAAAGGTGGAAGGAGTGAAAGAGCCTTTGAGTCCTCTTCGCCGTTTGCATTCTCATTTAAAATTGTGAGAAGCCTTCATATCCATTCATTTTTCTTCTACCAATTTCTAAATATTGCGTTCTCTAATTGGTCCTCGCCATGTTCTTTGCTGTATTAACTGTACAGGTAGGTTTAGTTTTGTGACCTCATTTCCGCACAAGACTGATTAGCCTGCATTGCAGGCGCCGGTTTATTTATAGGGCGAAACGTCGAGGACGCGCGCGCGCGAGGGGAGAGGAAGACTTTATTGCAGAGGCAGAAGAGATATCCACGAGATTTGAAATACGAAGACACCTAGAACTGTGATTTTGAAAACAAGCAAACTCTAGGCTATGGGTAGTCTTAGATATAATGCTCCAATTCCAGGTAGCCTGTGTTTCTGGTGGTTTCGTTGGCGCTCGCGATGCTGAATTTTCGAGCGGCGAAGCTGCGAGGGGAATGGAGAGGAGAAGTAGAAACCTTTCTCCCCTAACGGCTTCAACACTCGTTTTTGCGCTCGCGAATTCAGCATCGCGCGCGACAACAAAAAACGCCAGTTACGCAGGCTAATTTCATGCTGTTTATCTTTGGCAGAGGTGTTGTTTCCCCTCACGCGCGCGTCCTCGAAATTTCGCCCCATGATTAATTAAACGCCTGCAATGCAGGCTAAAGATTGATCGGAAAAGGCAAATTTTTCAGTCATTTCACTGTTCGCATTGTGGTAGATTAAGGCGGGACTCATCCTAAATTTGAATGAAATTTTAAGGGGTTTAAAGAAGGGTTAGAAGAAAGAAAATGATTTTTGGAACACTAACAGACAGTTGATACCCACGCAAGAGCACTGACCCCAGGTTGCTAGTGGACTAACTTGGTGTCCGTCTATTAATTATTAACTACAAATTCTAATTTTAAAACTCTACTAAATCTTCCATATTTCTTCTTTCTCTTAATTTTATCAATTTTTTATTAATTTTATCAAATTTTATCAATTTTCCTTTGAGAAAAACTATTTCCCAAACATACCCAAAAATCACCGAAAAATTTACAAAACACCCCATAGCATAGATTCAAAGGATGCATAGAGTTTTCGGATTGCTTGAAACGTGAACGAGATATTTCCATTAAAGCCTTGTCAATTGGTGGAAAAATGGCAATTAGGTTTAGTCTCGCCGAATCGCCTCTGATTTAGTTGTCTTCGGCGATTGAAACTACCGCTAATCAACTGAAGGTTCCTGCGCTCCGTTTTCAGTCGTGCATTCAATGCAGGCAGGCTACCAGTTTTGGAAAATCCACATAGTTTACTCGCATGCCAATTCAGCTAAATCAATAGTTCAACGTTTAATAGTAGAGGGTTTTTACCTTCGGCTAGGTACTAAACAAAGTCATTGATTGATTTTGTGAACCTCAATCGAATGTGTGAGTTCAGGACTTTATCTGTCACGTAATGTTCGAGGTTTCAATCACACGACTAGATCACATCTATCACGCATTACCGGTACAATTGTGATTTATAAGATAATACATTATAGTTACACTAAACTGGAAGACAAATCTCTAGGTTTAATAGATAGTTAAAACTATTTTTTTTACCAGCTTTTAGTAGAGATTTACTACAAACTATAATCGTCTGTGGTAATTGTATTTACCGCTTACCGGGGTCCTGGGCTCATGGGCTCATTTTGTCACGCATTCAGCTTCGACGAACTTCGACAGTTCATATTACTCGGTGTTTACTTGCTTGCCGATGAGGCTAAATCAACAATTTAACATTTGCTTGAACCAATATGGAATGGACAATCCAATGTATGAGCTCAGGACTCTATTTGTCAGGGCAAACAATAATGTCAGGGATCGATACGACATATAACTCATGTGTTTACATGCAGAGAGAGCGTGAATCGTTGCAATTAAGTATTGACAAGAACTAACTGCAAGGTCAGTACGCGAGCTTAAATGATTCAGCAAGGTCCCAAGAGCAATCTAAACAACAAGATTATGGCCAAAAAAAATTCGTATGCAACATCTTGATGCTTTAGAATTCAAATATCACGACCGTTCATTCCAATATTCGGAGCATCGGAGTAGAATTTGGGTGTTGATACTATGATTTTCCAGGGTATTTTCAGAGATATTGCAATGAATTTTGCCTTCAGTTAGTTTTAACTGCTATAAATAATATTTAAGGACAGTTTTTATCTCATTAACTAAGAAATTGCGTTAACAAATTGATTCTGCAATACTTTATTTTCTTAGATTTGGTCCTTCTCTCTTTGTGAGAACCATTCTGTAGTCACGTTGCTTTAACGGCTGTAGTCGCAAAAAAATAACAGGTCCCAAAAATTTTATTCTCGATTTTATTAGATCTAGGATGGTTCTGAACCGTGGTAAAAATTGTTTCAAAAAAATGGGTTGCACTTTGGCGATATTTGGATCAGAAGTTGTGCTAATTTGCATAATCACGCAATCTTTCATGATATGGGTGAGCATTGAAAGCTCTTGATTGACACCTGTCACTCCAAATGACTTGAAACTAGGCATGTTAACTAACATAGGTCCAGTCTTTAGTCATGTGAAAAATAAATAAAATTCATTGTATTCTGTAACCAGGAGTGGTATGTAGTTTTGATGTTTATTTTAGTGGATTGTTTGGTATTTGGGGGAAAAAACCAGGGGGGTGGTCTAACTCCCAGGGGGAAAATCGCGAAACCAAGCCACTTTGTGTTTTTGAGTTATTGAGTGGTTCCTACAATCTGGCAAAGTTTCATCAAAATTGGAGAGATGGCATGTATCACCCCTGCCTGGTCCTCTGGTGGACTCGGTCTTAATAGCCTTGGTTACCGAAAAGTCATTAACAAAGATTAGTGTGGTGTCATCAGCGTACTGTGACACTTTGCTCTGTTTGTTATTCGAGCCTGGTAATCGATGGTGTCCCGAAGTAGAAAAAGATTTTCGAAGATACTCCTGTCTGGGACTTTTTGTTTTGATAAGTCCAATGCTCTATTTACATTGCCATTCTAGTCCTTAAACAATAATTGAGTAATTACATAAATATATAATCAATAGGGAAATCACATATAATCATAGAAGGAATTACATATAGGTGATAATGACCGTGATCAAAAGGGCTGAGATTTATAACAACAAGAGGCTACACTGGTAGCCTATACTCATGACCTTGCATAAGAAGGTTTTACGGTTTATTTTAACTGGGTCACGCACCCCTTCCCCCCGAACGAATTTTGTGTGACACACTAAAAAACCGTCGTCGACACACGTTTTCTGTACTCGCCGAGAATATTTAATTTATTGATTCCCAATCAAATCCACACTCGTCTAATATTTCCCAAATGTGACTTCTTTCTGTTACATTTGAAAAGACTACTTTTAAAAGCAATGAAATCAGTAAACGACTGGGCAATTTTTCAATGTTAGCAATTCTCAAAAACAGTATTACGCGACCGTCCGTTGACAACTGTACTCGCTTCGAATATTTATTAAAAATGTATTGATTCCAGATCAAATACACACTCGACTTTTATTTCCTAGAAACTGATTTGGAAATGAGAATTGCAAAACATACACAGACATCTTTGCGTAAGGCGAAGCGTGTGAAGTTTGAACTATAAAATTACATGTAAGGGGCCGATTACATGGCGAATTTCAGCCCGGTTGACCGGGCTGAGATTTTAGCCCGGCTTCCAAGATAAATCCTCTTAAAATGAAGTTAGCGATTACATGAACAAAATTTCAGCCCGGGCTGAAATTTCCAGCCCGGTTTCAGAAACCGGGCTGGAACCCCCCAGGGCAACCCCCGGGCATTTGCGCTTTTTTTGGTAAATTGCCCACGGTGGGGACAAGTAAGCCGTTCAAACTCCCCGCGGTCGGGCCAAAAAAAACGGTAAATGCCCCACCCCCGGGTTGATACAGCTCAAGTTTAAATAATATTTGCCTTGTGAATGTGAATATATGAAAACCATATATTTATATTTGTCTTGTAGCTAGAGCCAGTGAACAGACTAGAGTACTGTAAGTTGAGAAAAAATGAGGTTTATTAAATATGCTCATCCGTTTTCATCTATTAAATCATACAGTACAAGTTTTAATGTTGTTTATAAAACTATAGTATTAGTATCGAAGGGAAATGACTTTTGGTTCGAGCTATCCGGAAGTTCGAGAAACCGAGGGTTCAAGAAATCGAAGTTCCACTGTAGGTCGAACGGCTATCAATTCAAGAAGCGGCTACAGACGTATGCATCTTCTTAAATTATTTTGCCTTTGAAATGAAAACATTTACGATATATTTAAAAGAAACAAAACGGTCAAACATACCTTTAAAAATGTCTATAAGCTTTTCTAGCCCTTGCTGGACCAGCCATTCCCCGACAAACTCCTCGTTCTTGCCAATGAAAGTCCTTGAAGGATGCCATGTTTGAAGAGTTGTCAAACTGCGAGGCCGAAGCCACGTGGCTGTCAAATTCCCCGGGGTAAATGACGGGTGAGCGAAAGGAAGTTGGCATGTGTCACGCTTTACCTGCTCTGTTTTTCCGTTCCACTGAAAGTTATAAATCGCTTTAGTGACTCTCGTGTGGACCCAGTCGGGCATGGGTAAAACTGTGGCTGTGTACCAGAGCCCTGATGCGCCGATAATGTTAACGATCATCGATTTCCCTTTAAAAGATAGCGTGCGCAATCTCCAAAGGTTGTCTTTTTTCTAGTTTTGTTACGCGGTTATCCCAATTAGCATGTTCTAGATTTAATAGAATTACCAAAATACACTCCAATGATTTTAAGCTTGTCGGTGACCCAGGTGATGTTCGCGGGGCCTGAAAGGCGGCCCGCAGAGGTCCCGATCCATAAGCCCTCGGTTTTCTGTGCATTTAAGCGAGATCCTGACCCTTGTTGAAAAACATTTACGATGTTACAAGCTTTGTTAATCGAAAACTCATTAGCAAAGATTAGTGTTGTGTCGTCAGCGTACTGTGACACTTTGATTTTTTTACATTCGGCCGAGCCCGAGATTTGAATTTCCTCAATGCTCGAATCTCGGCGGATAGCTTGGCCTAGCGTTTCAGCCACAAGGCAATATAAAAGTAGCCTGTTCCAGGCTCCGAGATAGTGGGAAACGCGCGAAGTAAAAAAAAAATCGCGGGGGAACTGGGGAGAAGGCGGTTAAGAGTGTATGTCTGAGAAAACCGGGCAAAGCTGAAAAATGTTGGAAGAAGGGGGGTCGGCCGATCTTCACCATATTTATGTTGGATGTAGCACTTACCCAACTAGTTACCATGGTAACATTCATTTGTCGATTGACTTTGTTGTTTTCGAAAACAGACCACCCCCCCAAAAAATGCCCGCAGCAGTATAGTGAAACTGTGATTTTAGGTCAACTTTAGCGGTCTGTATCTCTCGATATATTCAAGCAATAGATACAATTTCACATCAATATAACACATGCCCTTTGGCAATTTTAATGGGTATGTCAAACAATGTTCACTGTACCTCCGACAAGTTTTGTGGGCAAAGAAAGAATGCACACTTCGCGACATTTTCAAAACTCGAAAAACTACCCATTTTAAAAAGCCCGTTTCTCAGGGGTCCGGGAAAATATAAAAATAAAACAACTTGCATCTTACTCACCATATATAGGAAGATATCTTACGCCAGAGTTGAAATTGGTACACTGAATTTGAAACTCTTAACAGTTCGCTGTTTTTACCGCTTCCGTGGATTTTGGCTCACCAGGGTTAATTACAGTCACCGTGACTTTCTCGATGCTGTCGATCGAATTATCCGGATTTTGTCATTTTAGCGTGTCCAAAATGTGTGTACAGCTAATAGCTATGGTTCCAATTATGATTCCTTGTAGAAAATACTCGCTTCAAGCAAGAAAGAAGCAAAGGAACGTAGCGCAAGATGATTGCGTGACAGCAGCTGAACATCGAACTGAAGCAAGATATTATGTCCGAGTCTGTCTGATGTTAATGACTTTCTTGAATTTTACTCCTGTTTCAAAGAGAAATACAGTTTTGTTCAAACATTCCATAAATGAACCCCGAATCTTCTGACTGAACGGTGAGCAGTATAAACGGCTCATAGCATCTGTTGCCCGCGCTATTCAACAGACAGAACTCTGTTGAGTCCATCTGTTGACCTTCGAATAGGTCACGACTCCGCTAGTTTTCATCAGTCGAGTTTCAGTTCTGCAATTTGTGGTAATTCGTCTGGAAATTCCATGGCACTGTAATAAAGAACGCTAGAAAATTTACCAAGACATGAATTCAAAACAGTTGATATCCTTCGAAGAAAAACTTAGTAACCTGGCATGATGGACCGCCGGAAGCGGAAGTTTCCCTCCCGGGAATACATATTTTACCAGTGATTTCACTGTTACTCTTCTACCGGAATTGTCACCAGGAGAAACATGTATTTATTAGTTCGAACAATGCATGCCGAATCCTCCAATACAATTAGCTGTCTAAATGCTGATAATTTTTCTAGTTACTATTTCTTGATACTAGATGGGTAATGGTATTTTTTACAATTGATACTGAAAAATACAAATCTTGCGGCGTCGGTAGTTTTTCCAATTCATACTGAAAAAAAACATTTTGTCATTGAAAAACAAGACATGCAAATTAAAAATGTAATATACTTTCTGTACTGAAACAGTCGTAATCCGGTACAATAGGCTAACTTTACAGTTATCAGTAAGTAATGAGAACAAAACAGCTCGGTGGCTGCGTAGCACTTAATTGGTTGGAAACATCACAATTAGAATCTAGTGAAAAAAGGGTGCCAAAAGGGTTATTTAATTTTAATTTTAAATATTCTAACCGTCTTGCCATATTCATTGTTTGCGTTGTCTTTTCTACCATTACATGGCAAAGTCCGAAACGTTTGGTTCTTTTTATAAAAGTTTTGGCACTGATATTGCTCTACTGTTTTACTGCTTTGTTTTGTTTTTGTCATGCAACTTTATAATACAGTTGTTTTTCACGTGAGAATTATATTTTATCAGAGGTCTAGAACTATAAGTTCCCATCTAGCACTGCGCGCGGGGCATCAGACTCACGTGTATGCTATTTTAGACTATTTTCACGCGAAACTAGTAGCCAGTCACGCAGGAAGGTTGTTGCTTGAATTAAAGACGTGAAGTTATTACACTGAAGTAGCTTGCTTTGCGTAGCGCGAGTAGTTGATAAAAGACAATCCTGGGCCACTTCCAATTAACCCCCCAAATTTACACATGTTTTCACAGTTATCTTTTCCCAATTATTCGCTAAAAATTAACAATACCCACCAATTCCCACTTATGTCTAACTCAACACAACTTTATCTATTCCGTTTAATTCTGTGCCGTTTCAACAGCTTACCAATCAGTTTCAATACCTTGAAACTTAAGGGAAAATGGGTTTTTCAACAGCTTACCAATCAGTTTCAATACCTTGAAACTTAAGGGAAAATGGGGAATGAGTGAGTGAATTGGCCGTCGTCTCCGATAACCCGTTCATTACGGTTTAAAAAGTACGACTACGCTACATTCAGTAGCCGACACTTCATAGCTCGATCGCTAAGCAAATTGCAAGTTATATAAAACGCAAAACTTGCCGAGACAAATCCCACAGAAATAAGCGAAAATGGGTTTTGATTATTTGTGTGAAATTGGAGGTTAATTTGAAGTTAATTGGAAGTGGCCCAGGATTGTCTTTTATCAACTACTAGCGCGCGCATTAAAAATGATTCACCGTGATTGGGTACTGGTTCGCGGGAAAATGATCTGATAGGAAAGAGTCAATACCAGAGATGGGAACCCTTAGTTATAGACCTCTGATTTTAAATGTATTAACTAATAAAAGAGCTACTGAATTTCGTCATACATCAGAGATCGCCCCACTATACTTCTCCAGTTGGTATGTAGATAAAGCTACTTTCATATGCGTTTTGCCAGCATTGAACTACCTTCATTAGTGAACTTACAAAACAATCTCGACCCCGTTATGCCTGATCCTATCATGTAACACTAGCTCTAGTTGCGTAAAACATTCAACAACAGGGAGAACTCCCAAATAAAAGCGGCGGGGTTATCGTTGTATCTTTCAGAGGTTAGCATTCGTCGTTTGGTTCCGCTCAAGGTAGTTAATTCTAAAAATATATTAAACTACAGATTGTGAAATTGTCGATGTTTTTTTATTAGAATTATTATTTCTTAGGAGTAAAAATTTATTCAAGCTACCGCACACAAAACTAGATTCTGGTACCGACAATCAACCCCGTCTGTTTTACATGGGAGTACCTCTGCGATTCAGCCCGTCTGTTTCCTCGATTTAAAAAAAGCAAAATGAGTTCCGCATCTACATCTTACGTTTCTCAGATCACGAACATCGATGTACTAGCTCAGTAACAAAAGATGTCTTCCTGTTTCTAGAGCCTTCAACACTTAGATCAAAATGTTGTCAAATACCTTCTAAATCTTTCAGTTTGAACTTGGATTGAAGTTTGCCTCGTTTTTGTAAGTCACATATATATTGTCCCCTCTGTATTCCAAAGGGTGGTAAAGATTGGTCTCGTTATACACTGACTGTCTTCTCAGTGCTAAGTCGGCCTCTCTTTCCCAATCTTCATCGTCGTCGTCATCATCATCATCAGTCTGAAACCCCTTACCATTCCCCTGCTCTGATAGCTTCTTTCTTTGCTGTGCAGCGAGTCTGGAAAAGTAGCTGCTGATTTGTTTTGTGGTGCGCCAGTCGGTTGATTTAAACTGCGCCTTTCCAGAACTGTCCTTCGCAAATCGCATCTCTCGTGAGACCTATCAAAAACACTGCAAACATTGAATATGACAAGACGTTTGGAATATTTAAAATTAACTATTGGAAAGGAAAATAACAAATGCTTTATTAAATGTAGATTTGTCATAATCAACACCCAGTAGAAATTTACCAAACAAAAAAATTAGTTTACTTCTCAGAAATTGACGAGGCTTACAAATGCAACATTTTATGGTTCCAACTTCAGGCACGCATTTCATAGAGTTAATTGGGTAATTAAATGAAAATGGTTCAAGTTTAAACTTACAACAATGTGGTGCAACATAGAAACGAAACAACATAAAGGAGTTTAATTCGTTAAAATTGTATTAGCATTTTAATCGAGAATTGCTGAGATATGTCAAATAATTAAGGCCTACTTACCTGAATTGGATCTGCCTTAAGTCCAGATACTGAGCCACTGTTAAACTTTGCTAGCAAATAGTTCTTCACATCGGACCATGTGATCATCATTCATTGTCATTCTGACAACTTTTGGCTTCTTTTTTAATGCCCAACCAGCCTCTGGGGACCTGCTTCTCTTTGATTCTGCTTGGTGCATGGTTGCGCATTTTGGTGCTGAGGCACTAGAACTTACAGTTGAGCTTCTCTGCCCATTTTGTTATAACACGATCGTATGCGGACTCACACTTGGCAATTCTCAGGTGATTCTTCAGTGTCCATGTGACTCTGAACTTGTGCTTCCGTTGCCCCTCTCCTACACCAAACGCAAGCCAAGCACGTATGCTTGTCGCTTCATATCTGAAACTGCTGTAGAAGCTGATATACCGCGCGTCCCATTTAATAACTCCCGTTTGGTTAGAAGCGTTGAATTCCACCACTGCAACTCGGCATCCTTTTACTCTACCGTTAATTCCCAGTTTGGAACTATTTTGAAATGGCTTCGAAAGCCATCAAATTTCTTGTTCCCACGGTGAAACTTACATCCTTAACAGTTGCAAGTAATTGAGTTACCACATATTTTTCCATTAGAAGTAGAAACTTAATTAATCAATTTATTAGCTTCATTAGGAAACATAACGAAAAGAAAAGAAATATATATGGGACTTATAACTGAAATTTAATTTTTTAGCACTCAAACCTGAATGGCTCCTGGTGACAATTCCGTTTCCGGTGGTCAATGAATCGAAGCCAGGTTACTAAGTTTTCATTTCTTGGAAGGATATTCTAGCAGTTTTGAATTGGTAATAGTTTTACAGCTCAGTAAATTTTCTACCATTCTTTGCTACAGTACCATAGCACCATTTGACGAATCACCAAGAGTCGGCGGAACTGAAACTCAGCTGTAGGACTGATGAAAACCAGAGGAAACGTGACATATCAGGAACCGCGCAGCATATTTTCGATTGGGGGGGCTAAATCAAATGCCATAGGCATTTGTAGCGCGCTAGCCGTCTAGGGTGGTCCGGGGGCATGCTCCCCCGGAAAAATGTTATAATAAATGCTCCCAGAATGGCTAAAAATGCATCCCAATATACCAGACGCAGTGAATTATTTTATTATTTATCAGGCTAATAAATACCACCAAATTTGAACTACAATAACAAAACATCGAACACAAGGAAAATCCCAATAATTACTTTTTAGCACGTTGACAAATCTAAATCAGTAAATTTACCAAAGTTGCGAAAACGGTTTTCATTTCGTTGGACAAATTCATTCGCTACATCTAGAAGCCGAATTTTATCTGTTCTTGCCTTGTGGGTATGTAATAAAGCCACATTATTAAAACGTTGTTGGTTCATGTTCGCACGCAACCACGTTTTCACTCTCCTTGCCATGGAGAACGACCTTTCACCTGTAGCACTTGTTGCAGGATTCACCAAGGGAGTTTACAAATTACAATAACCTCACTTATCATGTGTCTCTCATGATCAGCAAGACTCTTAACCGCTTTCAAAACATCGGCAAAGCAATTAATCTGTTCATCCTTGGGAAGTCAAAGTTCTTGGGTTGGAATGCAGAGCTAACATTAAAAGGGCTGGAACTGGGGGTAAGTGACTTTAACGATCCTGGCTGTGACCCTGCCTCGACAGATTGAGAAGGTGAACTTAAAACAGATGTACCAGAACTTGCAGTTTGAGAAGGAAAAGAACATCCCTGGCTGATCGATACAACAAGCTCAATACCTGGGGATGTACTCACAGGACTCTCACATCGAACAGGATCATGTTCCATTTCCTTTGTTTTGTCACACTCTGATAGCAACAAAAAATATTTATGGCTATAAGATTTCAGCAATCTGGAAAGATTGCAAGTGTATATAGGTTTCGCTTTTAAACGTAGCACGCGGTTCTTACAATTACAAAGTTGACATAGTTGCTTGTTTGAATAATCTAATAAAGAGTTAGTCACATCAGGCACGTTGGAATTTAACTGGGTTTCAGTATTTGCCATTGTTATTTTTAACTTTTGCTTGAATTGCTTCTTTGTATTTTCCTCTTCGAAGACGCTTTTGGTTGAAAGAAAATTGGCAAAATGGGGCACGCTAAAACTGACGAGGACTCAGGCTCATTGTGGTGACATTGCGAAGATTATGTAAACATCGGGACAACTGTCAAATTGCAACGTGCCTGGCGCATAAAAATAACAATCACTCGCATCTTCAATGTTGAATTTCGAATCTGAAGAACGAATTATTAAAGGTAGGTAAATCAAAGTCAGACTATCAAGGCAAAAGTCATGGTTATGCTTTGACTATAAAAACTGTTACCTTTGATTGGCAATGGGCTTGCCTTTTGAAAGAAATCGGAAATCTTGGAAGGTCTTTTCCTTTTGCATCCTTTCCGGCTCTCTTCCCCATCCATATTGCCGTAGATCATGTGAGCCTCCTGATTGCTGATAGCAGTTGGATTGTACGACCCAGGGTGACTGCAACTATATATCAGTCTTCGTTTAAGGTACTTCTCGCGATATTTGACGGAAATAGCGGAAACATGCCATTGCGCCGACATACAGTATGCCGCACTGATTACAATGCCGTCTCCGGTGGAATGGTTATCTAAACAGATCCCCACAAGAGTTGTGGGTTTCTGATGTAAGCAAACAAGTTCAACGACTTCTATAACAGAACTTAAGAGAAGACCTATAAGCCATGTCCTACGAACGGCCATATTGCATGTCCTAAAGGAAGAAATCAATTTACCGCTTACCACAACACTCACTGGCGAAAGTTTTCATTAATTATCGCATATCTATGAGAGCAGTAAAACTGTAATTTTTCATTTGGGTATAAAAAAAATTTTTCCCAAAAATTATTGGAGGGGCTGAAGCCCCCCCAGCCCCCCCGGCTCCGCGGTCCCTGATATTATTTCAAATTTGCAAAGGTCAACAGACAGACTGGACATCAACAGTGTTCTGTCTGTTGAATTGCGGGCAACAGATACCAGCCGTTTATACTGCTTACTGTTATATCAGAAGATTATGAGACTCATTTATGGAATGTTTGAAACAATTTCTATGAAACAGAAGTCAAATTCAAGGAAGTCATTAAAATCCTTTTCGTCAACGCGGACAATCTTGCTTCGAATACTACGTGTTCAGCTGCTGTCACTCAATCGTCTTGCGCAAAGTTTCTTTGCTTCTTTCTTGCTTGAAGTTAGTTTTTTTATACAAGGAATCACAATTGGAACCATAGCTATTAGCTGTACACACATTTTGGACACGCTAAAATGGCAAAATCCGGATTATTCGATCGACAGCGTCAAGAAAGTCACGGTGACTGTAATTAACCCTGATGGGCCAAAATCCACGGAAGCGGTAAAAACAGCGAACTGATAAGAGTTTCAAATTTACTGTACCAATTTCAACTCTGGCTTAAGATATCTTCCTATGTTTGGTGAGTAACATGCAAGTTATTTTATTTTTATATTTTCCCGGACCCCTGAGAAACGGGCTTTTTAAAATGGGTAGTTTTTCGAGTTTTGAAAATGTCGCGAAGTGTGTATTCTTTCTTTGCCTACAAAACTTGTCGGAGGTACAGTGAACATTGTTTGACATACCCATTAAAATTGCCAAAGAGCATGTGTTATATTGATGTGAAATTGTATCTATTGCTTGAATATATCGAGAGATACAGACCGCTAAAGTTGACCTAAAATCACAGTTTCACTATGCTGCTGCGGGCATTTTTTTTTGGGGGGGGGGGGGGGGGGGGGGGGTGGTCTGTTTTCGAAAACAACAAAGTCAATCAACAAATGAATTTTACCATGGTAACTAGTAGGGTAAGTCCTACATCCAACATAAATACGGCGAAGATCGGCCGACCCCCTTCTTCCGACCTCTGCCTGGTTTTCTCAGACATACACTCTTAAGAATGTAACCCAGAGTACCGACTTAAAGAGTCTGACCCACCCAGTTTGCATTGCGCGCTTCTCTTATTGTTATGATACGGCTCTATTCCATATTTGGCAAGCATATCACCTCTTGCACGAGTGAATTTCTCATCTCAATACAGTATGGATTTTCGGGGGCCCTGAAAATGGCGGATGAACCAACGTAGGCGCGCAATGCAAACTGGGTGGGTCAGATTCTTTAAACAAAGGGACATGCATTGTCGAAGTGGTAGATTCTCTAGAGAGCTTAAAGGGGCAGTATCACGAGGTTCCACGCGCGGCACTGTTCACTATTCTTGCACCGGAATTTTGGACATATCACTGTTGAAAGTGATTTTTTCTTTCTTCCGGCTATCAAAACGGATTTTTTGATTCACCAAATACCTCCACTTCTCGACGGCCATTTTGAACTTGAAAACGTGGGCCGACGTTTTCAAGTTTCGACCTCGTGATACTGCCCCTTTAAGCAACGACATTGTTTTATTATTGTAAATATTATAGGACATAATTCAGCCTATTGGCTGCGACGTTTTATATAAATAAACTAACTAACTAAACGTCACTTGAAAAAAGGATTCGCGCTTTTTAAACTACTTGCAGTTGTTCCAATTTGTTTGGTTTGTCTCATGTGTCTGGATTGTCCAGGAGCAAAATTTGAAGGAATGGCTTACCAGTTCACATGGAGAAAGGAAAATAAACCGTCGCGTGTTCACGTTCTCCACAAAACTTATAATTTGATCATTTGACGTTGTTGTTTTGCAGGGAACGGCAACGAAATGTCAAAAATTTAAAACGCACGTGCAGAGGCCGTTGTTTTCGCTCATTAAACCTATTGTTTTGCGCCGTTCTTGCTGCCGTCGCCGTCGTGGTCAGTCATTAGGGAGTTTAAGCAACGACGACGGCAACGCCAAGGAAAACGTCACTTGAAAAAAGGATTCGCGCTATTTTAAACTACTTAGCAGTTGCTCCAATTTGTTTAGTTTGTCTAATGTGACCGGATTATCCAGGAGCTAAATTTGAAGGGATAGCTTTCAGGTTGAAATGGAGAAAGAAAAATTAACCGTTGCGTGTTCACGTTCTCCACAAAACCTATAATTTGATCATTTGACGTTGTTGTTTTGCAGGGAACGGCAAAGAAATGTACCAAAATGTAAAACGCACGTGCAGGGGCATTGTTTTCGCTGATTAAACCTATTGTTTTGTGCCGTTCTCGCTGCCGTCGGCGTCGTGGCTGCTTAAGCTCCCTAATAAACGTTGCGCGCTCAGTTCTATTAGTAAATTTAACAGTATCGTCTATTTTCGGATTGCGCATAATACACTTTGTTTGCCCCCCAAATTTTGCATAAACTATTGTTTGTAAATGCTCTTGGGAGGACTGCATATTCCCAAGAGCATTTCAAAACAATAGTTAATGCAAAACTTGGGGGGCAAACAAAGTGTATTATGGGCAATTTGAAAATAGAGAATAGACCTTTTTCATAAATGGCGGCCGATTTATTATTCTTTTATATTCATGCTAATTAGCCTACCAAGCCTCGTTAGCATGTACAAAATTTAAAATACTTTTTTGCTCTAAACCGAGGCTAGGTAGCTGATTAGCATGAATATAAAGGATAAGAAATTGGCTGCCATTTATGAATAAGGTCTGATGACGAAACGAGAGATCCATGAGAGTTCTGTTTCACCTTTTTTAGGGTCACGAGCGTCGGGAGGAACAAGTGCAAACTGGTGTTGCTGATAAACTAAGTGAAGCTAGAATTGCCTTTAAAGAGCAGGAAGAAACATATTTGCCAGATGAACTCGCACAGTTACGTCAAATGCTCGCTAACGAAGTACAATTACGCGAAAAGAAAGAGCAGGAGTTAATGGAAATGGAAGTCATTGTCTTCGAATTCCAAAAGACGTTAGAAGAAGAACAGACGCGAATTGCTGATGCCCAGCAGGAAGAACGTTTGAATAGCGATCTTGCTCACATGCGCTCAACCCTCGATGAAAAAGAACGTTCAATAGATGAAATGCAGAGAACACTGAAAGAAGAACGGCAAGCGAGACTTGCAGTGAACGAGGAAGAAGAAAAGTTACAAAATAATCTTGATCAGATGCGCAAAACGCTCGATGTCAGGGAAAGAACTGTTGTCGAACTACAGAAAGCTGTTGTAGATGAACAACCAGCAAAGATGGCAACGAGTGAAGAGTTGAGCCAAGCGAGAACTGCCTTAAGTGAGCTAAAAGAAATAGTGGCGGAAGAGTGTCTGCAGAAGACGACTTTGGAAGAGAGACTGAGAGGCTTGAAAGATCGAATGGAAGAAGAAAGAAACAGTCACTTGTTCACAGAGAGGGAACTGCAATCAGCCGTTTCTGAAGCTGGTCAGCGATTGCAAGAAGAGAATCGGCAGAAAACAGCTTTGGAAGAAAGAATAAGAGGCTTGGAGCACGAAAAAGAAGAAGTATTGGCTGAGTCACGCGATTGGATCATTCCGCGCGAAGAAGTTGTTTTGGGCGAAAGAATTTTGGGCAAAGGGGCCTGGGGGGAAGTGCGCGAGGGTACGTTTCGTGGTTGCCAAGTTGCTGTTAAAAACGTCCACGAACTGATTATATCTGATTATAATCGTAGACTTTTTGAACGAGAAATAAGCATCGCGTTTTGCTGTCGTCATCCCAATCTTTTACAGTTAATTGGCGCTACAAATGAAAAAGGAAGTAGTCCTTTGCTTATTACTGAATTACTTGACACAAGTCTTCAACAGGTTTTACGCGACCGTGCATTAAATCAAAGCGAAATATTTGGCCTTTCGCTAGATGTCGCGAAAGGTTTAAACTATATTCATCTTCACAAGCCACATCCCATCATTCATCGGGACATCAGCAGCGCGAATGTGTTGCTATGGAGACGAGATGATTGTTGGAGAGCGAAGCTGTCCGACTACGTATCTGCAAACTTCTTCCGTCAAAGCCAGACAAAGAACCCAGGGTCACCAATATATTCTGCGCCGGAATCCTCCAAGACTTCCCAACACTCGCCAAAGGTAAAGCATCGAACTGGTAAAATAATAACGATTAACGATAATGATTATGACAATGATAATAATTATAAACCTTGAGTTAGGATGCTTCCATCACTAAAAAGTGATTTTCGGTAGGTCCAGCTGAGGAATAAATTCATTTAAAAAAGGTAATTAAAAATGAGGTTGTGAGGTAGGGGCTTACAAGTAACGATAGCAAGTGAACATTTAACATACTGAAAAAGAAGATAAAATAGGATTAAAAAACTACTTAAAATAGTAAGGTGTTTTTAAGGTACTGGCTAAAATCGTGGTATTAACAAGTCATAAAAAGTGTTTTGGTTGTGATTTACGGTAAATGCTTGAATTAGCGCCACTGCGCTTATTTAATTTTCTAAGGCGAGAAGGGGTCGCTTATTTGAAGGGGGTCGCTTATTTGAAGGGGGTCGCTTATTTGAAGGGGTCGCTTATTTGAACGGGGTCGCTTATTTGAAGGGGGTCGCTTATTTCGTTTTCCAATTTTCGGCCTCCATATGACATTGTCTTTATTTTTTAGTGAACCCAAACTGCAACATCGTAATAATAAAACTGAAACAGCCAATTTTTTTGTGAAACTTGAGTCTGAAACGAACGTTTTAAAGATGTTCTTAAGTTGCCTGTTTGTAACAATTGGCGATTTCCATCGCTAAGTGTTTTGTACTTTAATTTCATACTTTGAATTTTTTTTTAATAAAAAGGAAAGCCTAGGAACCGTCAATGTTGTCTACAATGTAACAAGCAATAAGAAACACATTGTTAATGTTAAAATATGGCTCTCTAAGCATTTGGGTTCCGGGTAGGGGGGCGCTTATTGGTAGGTGGCGCTTATTTAATATGTTAAGCCTTAAGAGGGGCGCTTATTCGAAGGAGGGCGCTTATTTGAAGCTGGGCGCTAATTCAAACATTTACGGTACTTAATTTGCTTACGTGAAGCAATTTATCGCCCTTATTTATTTAGTATTTCTTTCCAGGCTGGTCCATTCAATTTTTAAGGGGAAACAGTAAATTAATTTAAGCTCTTACCTTGCAAATATCTTAGTTCTCGGCCGAACAAAAATAATATCTTGCCTGTTGCCACTTTGTTTCGTGATGTCAGTTTGGTACTGAAGCATCATGCCTCGTAAACCCTTATCCTTTCAATATGAAATCATGAAGCTTTGCAGACGCCATTCAACGTTCTAGATGCATTTCCACCCATTTCAGCCAACCTGGGCAGTCCGCCTCCAACGTTTTGGAAAGTGACATATTTACACCATCGATTTAGCCCGTCATATTAAAAGACAATCCGCGGTCCTCGCTGTTCAATTTCTTGACCAATCAAAATGCAGGATTTAGATATTCATGTCAAAAAAATGAAAAATGTTCCGTCCAAATATTGCAAACCTTCAATCCTGCAAACGTACAATGTACATATAACAGTCGTTTATATGTTCTCTCCTAGATGGACGTGTACAGTTTCGGCGTACTGCTGTGTGAAATGTGTGCCAGAGAGCTACCAGATCCCCAGGAGCTCCATAACCAAATAAGCCGAGTTAATGGTGACCTCCGAAAGCTCATTCAACGGTGCGTTAATGAAAGCCCCCAACCCCGGCCTGACATCAATGAAGTGCTACGTAGACTGGAAGAGCTTTGTAAATCCTGAGTGTCTGTCTGGCGACGACTTCTTAAGCGATGACCAAAGGACAGGAGACAATTGCGACATTATAGATGAAGCTATCCGGATGTACACTGTTGCTTATTCAAAGTAATTAAATTTAAACTGGCAATGAGACCTTGTAGGACTTTATCAATGACAACAACAAGTAGCTTTATTTGCATGACCATTAATTTGTACAATATTGCCTATTTTTTCTGAGGTGCGAGAGGCCGAAGGTCTAGGGATCTAAAGGATCTCGACCGACTGCTTACAATCTTATTAATAACATTTCATATAACAGAATGATAGGCTATAAGACCCTGTAGATAGCCCACCCACCACGTTGGCATTTCTTTCGATCGACACGAGATAAAAAAAAAAGACAAAGCAACATACGGTTGAAAAATCTGCTGGCGCAAGTCATACCCTTTGTGCCTGACAAGATCCTTATTTCGCAATCTTGTCAGTGTTCTCCTGTTGTTGAGCGTAACAGTTCCAATTCCTGTATAGGTTTTTTAATCATTAAGTCTTGGCTACACGTTACTGGTAAGAAGGACCTTTTTAATCTAAAAAAAATGTTATATTTTTACAGTCAAACTTAACCGGTATTAAGCGGACACCCTCGGGAACCTCGCAAGGTTCCGTTTAATAAAGGGGTTCGCTGAATACAGATTCGTTTTACAGTAAACATGGGAAGAAAATTTAGGAACCCAAGCCCGTTCACCTAAAAATATGGGGCCCTATTAACACAGGTTTTACTGTATAATTCACGTTTTGTTGAATCAGTATTCATTTTCGTATATCAAATAGGTTTTGTAATTTATTCAATAAGCGCATCGTAACTACATGATGAACAAATTATATTATTATCATTATTATTAATATTAATATTGTTAATTAATAAATATGTTGTATTGTAGGAATCATCTAGGAAATATCCTAATAGCGTTGATGTCGAAATGAAAACGGGCTCGACGCAAGCTAAATGATAAACACCAGGGCAAGGATAAAGAAACCGTGGTGTGCTTGCAATTATGATTACATCTTCTTCCCGTTTTTCACTTGAGCGAATCTCGTACATGTATAAACTTGCTCTAGTGTTTATACTCGGCTATACTAATTTTTACAGTCATACGATTGTATGTCAGTATATTAATTTATCCCTATTTTTATATAAGGGATATTTTTATACCATATGTAAAGTCGAGTGTTTTTAAACGTGAGCCTAGTGCTCGGGAAATTGGGCGGTCCCTCCCTACACTTTCGACGATAAAAAATATTTACATACTTACTTACTCGCATCGCTAGTGGAAATAAGGCCTTAGATCTGTAAGCATTTTTGTTGATCAATTTTCCCATTCATCCAATGAGGGAAGAATTATCGATGTGTATGTGAAAATAATTGAAGGCGTGATCATCGTTTATTATATCTATATTTTTTTAGGTAAACGTTTGTGTAAAATTGGAAATTTTGTAGATTTGTTGTTATTCGGGTATACACGTTATTCGCTTACAACTAACTGTGGATAAAACGATTAAACTAGCTATTGCAGTTAAACAGATCATTTTTGCAAGAGAGTTCGTTAAATCATGTTAGCACTGTATAATGACAGACGTCTCCAACGTTTGTTGCGAATCACTTAAAGCTTATAATTAAATGTTAAATTTACCAAATCGATTCCATTTTGCCGTGCGTCCGTTCAGTAACAAAAGGCATCAAATGAATGTAGCAGGAACAAAGAAGTGGCCAGTCCAGAAGGTCACTGTTTATTTTTACTACATTTTGATGTATTTTGTGATCTATTTCTGTTTTATACATTAATTTATATAGAAAAAGACATTTGTAAGCGTGTTTCGGCTTCGAAAGTTTCATTGAAGTTTTTCTCGAAAAAGACGAAAAAAGCGATGCGGCAATACAAATATAAAGCAGTCTCATTGGCTCGTGAAATACCCGGCAAAGAGCTGTGATTGGTTGACAGAAATCATGCCGAATGTCTAAAATGTCACTGAAAATTTCGCCTCGATGATGTCATCAATAAAAATGCGCATAGAATTCCAGTTATTGTACAATATTCCTTTAGTTTAAACAGACAATTTTTGTTAGCCAGTCAGTTCAATGGTGGTGTAAGGGACTTGCCAAGTCAAGCTACCCCCTAACTTCCCCTCAAAAACGTGATTTAATAGTCTGATCATCCGTAATGCAATAAATGGGTGCCCTAGTCTACTGTACGTAACAGTCAATGATTGGAAGGATTGATTTTCGCCATATATGTAGTGCTTTTTTGTGTGCGTTGGTTTTTAATATTATTACTCATGCGCATAGCGCGCATGAGGTAAGGTTCCGGCTTCGTTTTTCTCCGTCATTTTTTTTTTTTTTTTTTTTTGGTGTAACATTTGTGCATGCAAATTTATGCACGCATACATTATTACGAACCGGGTCGTATTCTACAAAAATGGTTGCCGCGCTCGGCATGTGCTTGGTTTTCAAAACCATAGTTTTGTCTTATCGGAGTAATAACACACATTAAAATATTCAAAATGGAAGGAGAAGGCTTTAAAGAATACTCAGAAGCCGCTGTAGTGGAGAAAAAGGATAACTTAAGCGACGAAATCTTGCTTCGGGGAACTTCATACATTTTATTCAATGCGGGGCTATTTCTTTCCAACAAGCGGAGTTTTAAAGAATTATCAAGCAGCCGAGTGAAACCGAGGTACTTTACCGTAATAATAAGTTGGACTTTTCGATGGGAATTTATGTTGATATCAATTTGTGATTGACTTTTTGTTTGTGTTCTTATTAGTTGGAGAAATGTTTACAAAACGCACTCAAATTCAGTCGTAATAATATCCGATATATGTAAACAAAACAATTAAAGGCCCAACTACACACGCGTCGCCTCGCTAAAATTAAAAAAATAGCCCGGTCGTTTACTGATTTCATTGCTTTTAAAAGCAGTCTTTTCAAATGTAACGGAAAGAAGTCATGGTTTGGGAAATAAAAGATGAGTGTGGATTTCATCGGGATCAACAAATTAAATATTCAAAGCGAGTACAGTCGTGCAATCTTATATTACAGACGGTCGCGTAGGGGCGTAATACTGTTTTTGAGAATTGCTAAAATTGAAAAATAGCCCAGTCGTTTACTGATTTCATTGCTTTTAAAAGAAGCCTTTTCAAATGTAACAGAAGTCACTGTTTTGGAAATATTAGACGAGTGTGGATTTGATCAGGAATCAATAAATTAAATATTCATGGCGAGTACTGAAAACGAGTCTTGACGCGTTCTTAAGTGTGTCACGCAAAATTCGTTGAGGGGGAAGGGGTACGTGACCCATTTAAAATAAACCGTATATCTTTTTTGTGCAAGCGCATGAGTACAGGCTACCAGTGTAGCCTCTTGTTTACATTAGGGGCGGACCATTAGAAATCCCGGGAGGGGGGGCAAAAAAATTCCAGTGCAGGAATTTTGTTTTCAGTCAAAGTTGGCTGCAGGAATTTTTTTTCCCAAGTGGAAGGTCTGCACGAATTTTTTTTCTAAACAACTTTTTTTTTAAATTATGTATTTAAAGCTTTGGACAGGTTTTAATTACAGATATTGGTCTTTTGGAGTCATAATCATCGCAAGAATAGAGCATCGCAAATAAACTGAGCTATTAAATAATTATGTCTTTACTGATTTATTACAATCCAAGGTTATGTTTATATTTGAAATGAGAGTCTGGATACCTATAAAAAGGAGGTTAGATATATAATAAATGAATTTTAAGCAGTATCCAGACAAAAAAAGCAAAGTTAGTGTGCCACTTTAGAGTACAGTTTAATATATAAAGATAAATCTATATTTTATTTCAATTTTAATTATTTAATTGAATGTATATTTGATTTTTATAAATTTTAATATTTGAAATATTTGAATACATAGTTGGATACATTTTTTTTTATAAAATGAAAGAGATCAGATACCCCAGGGATTTTTCACAGTCCACCCTTAATGAATTTCAAGCATCATTAAGAGAAGGTATTATACCTGCTTACAGTGTTACGTGCATAGGGGATATCTTTCGCTATCTATCTTTCGACAAGCTTTATAGCAAACAAGATGGATCGGAATCCACCAATCACAGCCCACTGGCGTGACCTTTTGAACTTGTGGCTCATTTGCGTAGAAGTGACATGAAAACAACATCGGCATGTATCGGTTGTGATTGGCTGATTTCAAACAGCATGTCGAAAGATGATGTCAAATGATGATTGCCGAATGATGTCGAAAGATAGCCGCTATGTACGTAACACTGAAAACGGGTGTAATGTTGTATGGGTGGCTGTAGTTCCTAAAGTGTTGTATTGTTATTGTTTAAAAATTTCAGGAAAAAAAAACATTGCGATGTTCATAAACTGCCTCAAGTACAGTCTCATGCATGAAGGGAAACTTCTAGTTTTCTTTATTGGTTCAGATTAAATTTTATTGACTGGTCGGTTTCAAAATGTCAGTGCCAGTATTAAACATGTTCTTGTTTCATCTTCGGGTATTGTGTCATGTTATGTTGTGTTACCAATCTAGTGAATTATAAAACTGATAAGCTTTGTATATTATTAAACAACTGAATGAAGACAGAGCAAAAAGGTAATAAAATTGGTTATATTTATTTTATTGTAATACTTGGCTATGGATACATAGTTGGAGAGAAAAATCAAATGCCCCAGGGATTTATAATTGTCCACCCATATTTCAAGCAGCATAGAGATTATTTTTGCTATGTTTATGACGTAAATTGGTCTTGACTTGGAAGGAAGATAGTCAACAATTTACTCTTTTACTGGTATTAAAAATAACTTGAATTGAAATTGTATCCTGTATTTAAATCAGGAAGAAAACAAAACATTACTACATGTACACTTGCAATGTGGTATTTTTTTTAAAATCGGTCAAAGTGCAAGCTGAAGTCACTTTGATTTTCATTTTGATTAATTACCTTACCTTGCTTGCACGAATTTTTTTTGGGTGGTGAACTGCTTGCACGAATTTTTTTTTGGAAAGATTTCCCTTGCAGGAATTTTTTTTTGGTAATTGTCACCCCCCCTCCCGGGATTTCTAATGGTCCGCCCCTTAGTCGGGGCTCCATTTAATCTAGCCTTGCTTAATTGGATGTCCCTGAATAAATATTGCATGTAAACAAATTGTTATTTGCAACTTTCCCTTTTACTTGTTCCCAAAGCCGCCTCTCAGGAATCGCCTGGGCACGAGAACCTGTCGACCAGTTGTTGCTCGGTTTCAGGTCCTGTCGGCACAAGCAGCTTTCGGGAAGGGAAAGTATCTTTCGTGAATGGTATAGTATAAAGAGCACGCGCGTAAGTAGAGCATTCAAACTATACGCGACCTGGTTCTTTGTGTTATCACACTGAAACTTTGAAAGCCAGGAAGTATCTAGATACCAACTAATCCTTAGCTTAGCTTTTAGACAATCGATCAACTATTTGCTCGATTGTGTGACTGGTCGTGCCATGCACGTGTAATTTCAAATAAAACTTTAGTGTACCCATGAATTGATGTGTGCTTTAATTCGTACAAGTTTGCCATATGTTTCGTGAGGCGGAATAGACAATCACACTTCGTGCACTGAAAACCATATCATATGGGCGATTATCTTAATGATTATTCTCAAGGAGGCATAAAAATAACCGAAGAACGTACACTGTGCATTTAGCAAATCTGTTTTAGCCTCAAAATGGAACAATTTCGGCGAGAAAAATACCGTATTATGTGATGGGGCTTTGGACCACCAAATTTGGGTTGGAATGGCACTATACAGCTTAACCAGCACAACAAGGGCAAAATTGGGCATGCAATGGCCAAAGTGACGTCATAAAGGAGTGAATAGCACTTTAGGGCTAACACAGATCTTCTAGCAGTACCGGTATAACGCTGGACGAATCCTTGCTTGTTTCTAGTTAATTCCATTCATTGCTGAATCTAATTTAAGTTAGCCAATCAGAAGCACTACAACATATTTGGGCAGCCCTATGTCAGGGCTGGCCAGGCGACCGGTTGCAAATTCGAGGAGACTGCAAAATGTCACCTGTTTTCTCAGGGTATCAATTGAAACCATTGTTCTTGCACAACTACCTGTTAGTTTTGTTACGAATTATTTTGTTCTCGTGATGGACAACTATTTTCCTTTATTAGTAAGATAGGAGAGAGCCTAACCAATATTTTGGGTCGTCACGCAACGCTCCTACCCGCTAGGTAGGAGCGTTGCGTGACGACACTAAATAACGGCTGTGTAAAAAAAGACTACGGGAATATAATTATGGCGCTCGAGGATCTGACACGTAATTTTACGTTGACTCTTTTCCGCCAGACGTATTAATGACTAACATACAGCGAACTGCCGTTGGGGTAACCCTATGATAGACTTTCATCCAATCCTAGCCGTAAATGCTACTGAAACGATGAATGACAGCCTAGGCTTGTAGACATTAGCCTACCCCATCCTATAGGTATATTAACAGATAGTGAATATCAAGGCTGATGCTGCAAACTAGCCCATGCATGATGAGATGGGCAGACTGGCAAACTGGTAACAAGAATGGAAAAGGATCGAAGCGGGACATGTACGTCTCGGATCGGAACGCCTCACAGGATTGGCTGAAAAAAAAAAAAATAGAACAAACAACAAAACAATGGATCCCAGGCCTAGAAACAATACATCTGCGTGATACCCTGGTCCAATAAAATTAAAGGTTATGAAGAAGTGCACGGTGTCTGATAGGATTTTACGTTGCTTGTACGGTTGCCTTAATCATCCAAACAAGAAAAATAAAATAAAAGCGCTATAAAGCGGTTATTAAACTTTATTTTTGATACAATAAATTGGAAAGTAATAACAGGTGGTCATTAGGCAGGGTTCCAATGTGACTAATTATTAAATATAAAACTAAATGTTTATAAGTTCCTTCTAAGTTCATTACAAACTATGAGATATTTGTCCTGTTGACTATTAGTAATAATATATAGAACTGATAGCGTACCAATTTCTTGTTTCATATAGCAAAGTATTATAAACGTTGTTTGATAAGGCGTCCAATTCTAGTTATCGAAGGTTGAGCTCAGTTACTGTAAGGTTTTTAATAAATACCTCCAATACATGATTTTAACCCTAGATGGCTCACTTTGCAGTTTGTGTGATTATTGTGACTATTAAATTAAAACGATTAATTTCAGCTCATTTTCGTTTCACTTAATATCCTCATTATATATTTGAGAGGAAATATAGAGTACCAAAGTGTGACGTCACGAAAAATTAAATTTGTGTAATTATGGGATTTGATTCATAACATATTCGGAAAGAGCATGACGAAAAATGACTGCAGAACAAAAATTAGCACGAGATAATCGTATTTCGTGACATTGTGGCATGACAATGTTTTTCGCAATTCCTTTTTGGGAATTAGAGTTAGTTAATATTGCTTGTTCCCACGAGGTTTACCCGTTGACGCCACCAGTTTCAAGTTCACTTCCCACGCGCCCTACTGCTCGCTAATATTCAATCAATCAATCAATCAATCAATCAATCAATCAATCAATCAATCAATCAATCAATCAATCAATAAATACCTTTATTTAGCTATGCCTTAATCTCCAGAGAAGTTATTTGAATATTTAAACACGCACATGTTTCCCGGGCATCGAGTCCGGCGTGTGGTCATATTGTTTCTTATACATATTTTGAGAGTCTTAAGGTTCGTCAATCTACTTATTGCTTTACACCGTGGTAATTATACTTGCTGTAAAACAAAACGTGTTTTTTTTTCGCATATTTTTGTTACTGAATCCAATGAAGCTTGAACAGCTGGTCGGCCTCTCCCTAGACAGTTGTATTCATTTTGCATGTTATAGACATGTATTCTATTTGGCTGAACTTAGTGAACGAGAATAGAATAGCACATTTGGAACCGAGGCAAATTTAAAAGGGTTGCTTGGAGTCATCAGAGCACAATGTACCAATATCTTAGCCCCCAAATTGCAAAAGGATGCTGATTTTTGACAAGCAGGAAATTTTCCTCATGGTCTTTCCAAATATGTCATCAAATCCCATAAATTAAGTTTTTGTGACGTCATTAATTTGGTACTCTATAGTGAAACATAGACCATAACCACCACGTAAAGAGCGAATACAAGATTCAATAAGGTCCTTTTCTTTGACGAATAAAATCTATTCTTTTTGGTCTAAGAATATGTCCATTAAAAGCTCCTGAGCTTGTGATACATTTTGTTTTTAAATTCTTATAACTATTCTGGTAAACAATACACGACGTTGCTTGAAATTATTTTATACCCTTTTCAGCCAATTGTTTCTTTAATCGGTAAAGATAGCTAGGGTCTGGATAGCCGCAACTGAAAGAAAGAAAGAAAAAAAGACACAAATCTCTCAGTTTTTATTGATATTACGTCAGGTCAGTACAGGAACACAAGCAAAAACAGTTACTTTTCCTGGCTATAATATTGTTACGAAGAATGCTGCGTAAATAAATAAATTAAACAAAATGGCGTTCCGGAAGTTATTCTCGAGCTGATTTGCCTTTTACTTAGCCTGTGTACAGCTGCTCTAACAAGGAAAAGAGAAATTGCGTCTATGAATTACATTTAACCATGCCAAGTGATTTTTCCTGAAATGTAGAAAAAAGATCTAAATGGCTCTTAGCTTTGTTCCGCTGCTTCATATGAAATAGTCAAATACGCTTTTTCTCAGGGGGTGGGGGCCTTTGTACAGAAGTAACCTCCTTTTAGTTCCCCAGCCCTCTCCTACACAACATAAAAATTTTATTTAGTATTGTATTGTGAATCCTCCCTCTATTACAAGAAACGCTGCATGGACCTCTTACGACTACGATCCAATTTCATCACTCAGGACACCAACTTTACAGTCAAAACGGGATTTTTTCGAAGTAACTGAAGAGAAATAATGAACACTTACTTGGCTGGGCCTCCGCTTCGACTCGTTTTCAACTCGAGACCATTACACACGATGCGATTTTCTGTACCAGCAGAGGAAGATGAACCTACTGTAAACATCAAATAGGTATTAAAAGCCCTCCTCAGCAGGATGCATACGTCTCGCCCTTCTCGGTTGTCAGGAAGGTAAAACGTGCAGGAGAAACAGCGATAAGGTACTCCCGGATTGGGATGCTCTGGACCTGAAAACAAGGTGCATTGATGTCAAAATATTTCAGTTGAAACTGTTACATATGACTGACATTCATGTATCGTAAATGGCGATTCCATGTGGCTGACATGCCATTGCTGGTTTGCACGTGACGTCACGGCGGCCATGTTGGTGGTCAAGAACAAAAGCGTTTCTCTCCGCTGGGAACTAAACTCTATTTTCATGCAAATTATGCGACAAAAATTGTATTGTATTGACCACCAACATGGCCGCCTTGTCACGTGGTTGCAAACCAAGAATTGCGCAACTACATGGCCCTTCTATATTTGCTTTATACTATAAAATTTTAGTTACTCAGGAAAACTAAAATGATATGAATTTTGACTGAAAACTTTCTGTTTCTTTCCTTTCTCCGCCGTATCCTTACAAACTCTTCTCACCTTCCTCCAACATCCCGCGTGGTTTATTGAGCCGATAAACCATAGTAATGTGTGGTCTATTAATTGCTTAAAGCGCTAGTATCCCGGATGAAATTCACTACTATGTGGCAATGCTTTACTTTGTTTGAAAGTACGTGTAACAGTATCAGTATTAAAATTTAACGCTCTTCAAAAACGTGCCGCGTACAAATTGATTGACGCGTACAAACTAATTTCAAACTGATTTTGAAAACAAGCGGGAACCACGAAATATTTGAAGGTAAGAAAAAAATGCTTTCACTTTAAAAATATGACGGAACACTTATGACAGAGTTTCAGTATTAGACAGTAGTAGACAGTATTTCGTGTTTTATTTTTCAAAGCAAAGTTAAAGCAAATTTAAAAACAGTTAACTTAAATATATATTTTCTGTCATTTAAACCAGGTCTGTCGAACTTTCACAACCTTTTTGTAGCCAAAAGGAGTAAAAAAGAATTGGAAATATTATTCTCAAATTGGAACAATGAAAATCGTAAACGTGAGGGAGGTTTGGAATCCTGAAAGATTTTAGCCAATTTATTCCTTCGTTTTCTCTTATTTTAATGATCAGGGCCGGGTTGTTCAAAGCACGATTAAGTTAACCCAGGGTTAGCGTCAATTTTGATTCCAGTTAAATACTTATTATTAATGTTCAAGAGAGCATAATGTAATGTTCCATTGGGCATTCAAACACATTGAAGTCAGTTAAAAATACTCGGCTGCGCCCCGTGTTTTCAACCCACTTCTCGGTCATTGAAAATCCCGATGAAACACTCTTTCGAGTGTTCGATATATTACGTAGAAGTGCTCGTTTATTCATAAAAAGTTAGTTCCGTATGTGTACATCGCGTTTACTGATCGATAGAGCACTCGCTCGCATCCAAACTGTTAAATAAAAACTTAGAAGTACCTTGAACGCCTCTTTCAAAGTTGCAGCTAATGATAATAGTGCCACATTCTTGAAAGCCCGGGAGAGAGTTTTCTGAGTCAGTCCTCCAGCTCATGTGGCCCTTGGGTTGGTTTCCAGTGAGAACTTGAATCGAATCCTTAACTGCGTCACATACTGGACAGCAGGCAAGGGTCTCTGTACTTTTCTGACATGATTTGCAGAAGTGGTGACCACATGATGACTGGTCGCAAAAATCAGAATGTACATACTTACACAAGTCGCAGTTTAAACGAGTTGCTTGGCGCCTAGATTGTGAACCTAAAATTCAATTATAAAAGGAAGATGAAATGTTTATTTAGCGGTTGAGGGAGGGTTGGAACTGACACAGAAACGAGGGCTATGCTATGAAGACATACAACTTGGCTTTCGCGGATGCTAGAACCTATATTCGTTAACTAAACTGTGCTTTCAGATATTTGTTTAACGGGGGATCCATTTGATGAAGAACCTACATATTAGAAACGAGCTAACTGATGAACGAGCGAACGGAAGGACTAACACTGAGAAAGGATCGACGCGCAAACGGGAACGACCGGGGAGCACAAACGCGAGCTCATTAGTCGCAGTATCGACACGAATTCATTGCTGGGCCTTCATTAAAGGGACATTGCTCCGCCAAAAAAAAAATTGTGTTTACTTAATTTCCGCGTTGTATCACCGACCAAATGCCACCAAATATGCACCTAAATTGGATGAAAAGATTCTAAAGAGCAAAACAGAAGTAGACTGAAAGTGAAGATTACAAGGTTGGAAGTGGATTACGGGTTCATCAATTTTGTCTTTCGTGGTCGGCTCTCCAGAAATCAAAGTTTCCGTTGTGATGAAATTTGGAAGGTTTTAGTCGTTATTTTGTCATTTTAGTTCATATTTCTTTGCTTTCATCATTTTTGGCGATTTTTTACTTCCTAGTATTTTGAGATAATAAAGCAAGGTCAAAGCAAGCTCCTGGCCATAATCATGAAAACATGATATTTCAGCTGGGACACTGTGCCTTTAACTAGCTCTGAAAATGGCAAACTAAAATATACATTAAAAAAAGCGGCAAAACAGAAATATTTAAGCTTAACTTGGTCTTGAAAGTGACTCGCTCGAAGCAGACAAGATGAATTCTTTTATTCGACCCGTGAAGTTATAGATGTTTTTGAACTAGAAGCGTGAGGTCCGCATTGGGGAAATATTGATCGAGATCTTTGTTTTTGCAAGAAAAAGAACGAAACCAACATTCTCCAATACGGACCCAACAAACTGGTTCAATAAAGTTTTCAGATTATAATATCATGGCTCTTTCAAAAATTTTATTGACGCATTAATGCATCCGTTTTCGGCAAACGTACACACAAAAAAGGAGTTAAGCATATACTTGCATTTTTCATGCCACAGTTGCAAAACGTTTAACCAAAATTGTCAACATATATAAGGAATTTTTCTTTTCTTAAAAGAAAACATATTTCTTTTCTTCAATGTTTCATATAAGGAATTCGGCGAAAAGAGTTCGCGAGCGATCCATCTTAGCGATCCATATTGCAAAATTCGGACCGCTCAGGAATCATGCAATCATGAATGCTCCTACTTGAAGCCCATTTTCCAAACCCCCCCCCCCCCCCTCCCTCCTAATAATTATTGCACAGTCCCTTATCCAGCACGTGCACAGGAGATAAATTTTGCCTAGGTAAAATCAGTTACAAGAAGAAAACAACTTAACCTAGGTAATTAACAAATTTACACCAGTTTTCCGTGGTGTGGACTCTTATTTTCCACGATTTACGTCATCACATGGTAAAAATGTTGTAGACTCACGAGGCGCAGCCGAGTGAGACAGCAACAAATTTTGACCATGTGATGACGTAAATCGTGGTAAATAAGAGTCCACACCACGGAAAACCGGTGTAAATTTGTTTTTTACAACAATATTTAGAAAAAAATACAAGGAAAAATCGAAGTCTTGTTACAACAAAGAAAGAGCAAGCGTTGTCTATAACTTTCTCGCAATCTGATTGGTTTTTTTTAAGCGCGCGTGATGTTAGCGTCAGCACCGTTGTCTGGACTCTCATTTACCACTCACGTCGACCAATCAGATTGCGAGTTTAGCGGCAATTGTGGCAAAAATGCAAATTCAAGCGTGCCGCGGATATTGTTATTTCGAATTTACCTAGGTAAAAGTTGTATCGTATAACCGCGACTACCCGGTATTATGATATGGCGCACTGGTCCCTTGTGAAAAGGAAAATATTAGGTAATACCCCCGTTCTAAAGAACTGAATTTAGTTATTGCCCCCCCTCTGATCAGTCAGAAATACTGTATGAACCCCCCCCCCCCCCCCCCCTTCGCACACATTTTATATACAAATACCCAGCATTTTCTTAATATACACCCACCTGATATTGCCAGGAGGTAATGTTTGTTCCAGACGTGGATATACAGCAATACTACATGTTTACTTGTTGGACATCCATATCTGGAACAAACATGACCTCGAAGCAGTGTTCAACAAAGCCATTCGATTCCACTTCTGAATCACTTTATTGCGAATCCGAGTTGCTTGCACTGGAACTAATTTCCTCGTTAACGTTCTCTTGGGTTTCTCGTGGGATGCAACAATGATCACCACGAGCGAGTGCCACTTTACCTCCACTGATCTTAAAGGTGGTCAGACACGAGGGGTCATGTAGCAGGGACATGTCGCAGCGAAATGTAGCAGAGACAAAAGTTTGTGTAGTACACACTGAGGGACATGTCCCATGAAGTTCAACAAGTTGAACTCCGTGAGACATGTCGCGGGGACAAAATGTCCCCATGCAAGATTGGTGTTGCACAATTATGATAGTATCAGTTCACACGAGGGGACGTGTCGCTGCAACATGTCCCTGAGACATGTCCCCGCGACATTTTCATGTTGTGTGCAAGCGCTGTGATTTTTTCCCTGCTACATGTCCCCGCTACATGTCCTTCAGTGTTTACTACATAAATTTTTGTTGCTGCGACATGTCCCTGCTACATAAACCCTCGTGTCTGACCACCTTAAGACCATGCTGGTTGAGGCACATCTTCAATCTGTTGCGATACTATTATGAGGGTCTGGATGGGGTTAACTGACAACTGACAAATGGCCAAAATTTAACTGACAACTGACATTTGTAGAGGGTTTTACTGACAACTGACAAAAGATCTTATTTTCCTAAATATCCTTCAAACCCCGTTGTAAATAACAATGTTTTACTCTTTTCGTCAAACAAATGCATGTTTTATATTCCCTAAATCTTAGCAGCAGGGCGCTTGAGTGTCATATTTCGTTAATAATTTATTGTATGACCCACCTATGTCGTCATCGATGATCTCGACGCTAACCAGTCCCGAGCACACGGCAGCTTACATGATGGCTGCTAATGCTGGCGTTATTAAAGCGATTGTAAGCTTTTACCGCGTTAATTCGGATACGGCATTCGAAAGACATAGAAGTCCTATTCCGGTAAATGACTTAAATACATGTTCTCAAAAAGCACCGTATTCAATTCCTTGGCCTGAAGGAACTAACAATTAAATACGGCCTTGGAGATTTCGATATAAAGCTTTATCGGATGGCACCGAAACCGGGTGGGAAAAGTGAAAACTTCGCCATCACAACGGACGACCAGTGGAAGCTGGAGCTTCCGAGCATGCTGGATGACTCAGGAAGCGAAATAAACAGTATGTATTCATAGTGCTTGTGTATTTGTTAGAGTTACATGTATTACTATAAATATAAGCATGCCAGTTGGTCCGGAAAACCTTCTGGGTACTGCTACGCTTTCAGAATATTTTCGTTGTTGTTTTCACGTAATGCACTATGTCATATTTATTTTTCTTGAAATTATTTATGTTATAATTACAGTAGCCTAGCATATAAGTACATTTTGTAGCTTTGCGACAGCGGTGCGAACCACCGCGTGTGCTTGCTTCTCAACACCTTTCCTGGAGCGATCGTTACACGTCAGATTTTAGTGGTGTCGGTTGATCATGCAGTAATTCAGCTAAATAACAAAATATTATAGAAACGAAACACTTCACCCCTTCAAATGAAATACTAATTCATTGATGATTGTATGCCGAGCAAGTCAGTGGGCTTATTTCCTGCTAGTCTGTCCAAAGACACTCTACTTTGTCTAGAGTTCGTCGAGATCGCAAGCAAAATAGAAACCGCGGGGGATTTGAAAGCGCGTGAAAGCAAGGGGGTGGCCCTTGGGAAAGACAAATATATTCTTTTTTGCGCCTGCTTTGCGGCCACTGTCGCTCTCCGCGCTCGCTTTTGCGCGCTAGCTCTCGCGCGCTCGAAGATAATTTTGGAACTGTTACAAAGGAGTCTTTGAAGAGAATAACAAAATGGGGGGCGAAGTATTTTACCCACAATAAGTCGTACTACCCCGTCCCGCAGACCAGCATGGAGTTTGCCAATATCAACTTTATGCAACCGCTGCTGTCAGAAGAAATCAGTCCCAAGACTGAAACTGCTATAAAAGAATTGGAGAGAAATATCGTCCGGTGCGGCAAAGGACAGTCCGAAGACAAACTACGAAGGACAAAGCAGGGGCTTTAGGACAAAGCAGGGGCTTTACCAACGACAGTCTACACGAAGGAACAAGATTGCAATAGAGTAGACTTGATGGAGGGACTAGGGAACGATCGTAACACTGAGGAACCGGTAGTTTTTGCCATAGATGAAGAAGAAAAAGAAGACCTATTCGTTCATGCTGCATACGAAGGTGGAGATGCGCCACAAGTCACATTTGTGGACGACTGTGTTGCAGTGGCAGTTGCTGAAGCGCGACCCACGCCAGATGCATATGAATATGAAACCGACTCAGGAGATGACTTTTCTGATAGGGAGGACGAAGATATTGCGCCTGTTACCGTTTCAAGATCTGGGCGTTATTGTGATAAAATTTACATTTTATGTAAATTGTATCACAATTTACATAAAATGTAAATTGTGATACAATTTACATTTTATGTGCCTTTTTAGCTAAATTTTAGATAAAAAGAAATCATTAAATTACTTAATTAATTATTAACAGTCAATTAACTGACAACTGACAAATGGCCTTAAATTTAACTGACAACTGACAAATGGCCAAAATTTTAACTGGCAACTGACATTTGTCCCCCCCTCCCCCTCCCATCCAGACCCTCGATTATCTATGTTGTAGTGAAATTATGATTTTGGTGCAATTTTGTCTGCACTGGTTCAAATTTATCTTGAACCAGTGCAAAATATTTTCACCAGGGCAAACTATTTGCACTGGTGTATAACTATATTCTACCGTTCAAATGTTGTTGACAATAGCCCAATTTCGATGTATTAAAATTCAACTTGAAAAAAAAGACAACACTACGAGGCTTTGGGGAATAAACCATATAAATCCTTACTGTCATTCCCCTAAGCTTCGCAGTGATGTCTTTTGTTTCAAGTTGAATTTTAATATATCGAAATTGGAAAATTCAAATTTAAAAAGCCAGAAACGCTTTATCACAATATTCGTCTCTATATTATAGAGATAGAGAAGAATAGATAATCGTATTGCAACAGATTGAAATTGCAGTGCAGCCACAGAACAGATCATCAAGTCTTTCAGTGAGAACTATAAACACTTGAAATAAAATGTTAAGCCCCCCTCCTCTTGAGTGACTTATTTTACTTTGAGCCCCCCTATTCTTACTTTGATTTTACTTTATGCCCCCCCCCCCCTCTGGTTTCCCAACCCCCCCTCCCCGATAATTATTGCACAGTCCCTAACAATAGCGCCATTGTTACACGGCACCCTTAACTTGGAATTTACCTTGGTAAATGGCTTTCTACGTGTATTACTAACCGATGTTGCCTAGGTAAAATTCATCTAGGTAAATTTTAATGGCCACTCATTGAAAAACAATATTACTTTTTTAAGGTAAAAGCCTACCTAGATAGTAGGGTCGATTTGTTTTACCAGGTAAACCAACCAATGAAATGTCGAGTTTTCACAGCTAGTTGCCGACTACACGCTCTCGCTGTCGCTTTTATGCCAGTAAAATGCATATTATCAAATAGTTTTGTGCAATTAAGGTTTAAATAATTCAAAAAGGAAGCTTTTAAAAGTAACCACGACGGTAACAACAGGGAAACCGTTAGTTAAAAACTTTTAAATTACCTCTCAATTATTCCAAATTGTTTTAGGACTTTCAGTAACTTTGCTAATGACGGTTTGGGGGATGAATTCGCAAGAATGGAGTTCAAGTTCAGACAAGAAAAGGAAACCTCGAATTTGGTCATTTGACGATGTTGTTTTGCAGAGAACGCAAAGAAATGTACCAAAGGATGGTGTTTAACGCAGACTGCAGAGCCGTTGATTTCAGTTTGCTAATTAAACCTATTGTTTTTTTACGTTCTCGTTGCCGTCGCCGAAAAGCCTAGGTAAATTTATTTTACCTAGTAGGTAAATCAAATTTGCCTGGGTAAAAGTGCTTCGTGTAACTGCGGCTAAAAGCACATTGCGTACTGTCAACCAACCAAACAATGGGTGATTCACCGAAGGGGAAATAAATAGCAGCGGATATTTGCCAAGCGGCAAGTAAATATCTACCACTCTTCACCGGCACTAAGGGACCGTGATACCAAACCAGTGAATAGCCAACCCAACTAATTATAGTTGTACCTGACGATTCTCGTTTTCTAAACAGTCCCTTTCTCCCTTTTGATTTTCGCATTCTTTCTTTCACTTGCAATTGGAAAGGGCTGCCAGTGATAGCTTCGCTTCCTACTGTTATTGACACACTGAATTCTCCTGCAGCCTCGGGTTTGTACTTAATTTCATAGTGGCCATTTTTTGAGTCTGATATTTTGGGTTTCGTGATGTTTCCTGTCTCCAAAGACTGGATGTCAACATTGACTTTGTCAAATTCACAGTAAGTTGTCTGACCCTGCAAATTCTTTTGTAATTATGGTAAACGTACAATCTTTTCCTTCCATTCCTTCTGTCAGTCCTTTGCCACGTGCAATTGTCAGCGAAGGCTCGATGACAATGGAAAATAATAATTTTCCCAGCACGTTGTTTATGGACGACATATCACTTGGAACGTACTTGACCGCAGGGTAATTCAGCATGACGCGAAATTCTGACGTCGATGCAAGTTCCTGAAACTCCTTCGACGTTTACAATCTCTGGTAGATGTTTTCGTTCAAGAACATCTTTTCCAAATTCCAAGCTGCTGTCTATCTCCAGCAACCTCTCGTCCAACCTGGTTATTTGGGTTGAAAATTCAGCTTTAAAATTTTCTTTCTGCTCGAGTAACTCTTTGGTCATGATTGATTCATGTTGTCGAATATGACTTATCCATTGCTCAGCGACTAGATGAACTTCATCAGTTGCTTGATCAATGCTGTTTAACACTCTTCCTTTCCACTTAACATGGGAATTCTTTTGGTCTCTTAAACGACCACGAATTGTTTCAACGTCTTGCATTTTTTGTGTAATGTCTGATTTCTTGTTTTCAAGTCCCTGTTCCAGAGAAATTATGTTGTGTGTTCGATCGTCTCGGTGCTCCAATATGGCGCAGTCACGACAAATGCAAATTTTGCATTTCTCGCAGTAAAATCGCAACTCATCCTTGTGTTTCTTGCAAACGTTGGCCTTCCGAGCGTAATCTTGCACGTCGCTTGACTTGAAGTTTCCAAGTTCTTTAATTTCATGTCTGCTGAAGTTTTTCCACTTCCTGTGGCCTTCAACGCACTCTTCGCACAGAAAGAAGTTGCAATCAGAGCAATAAAACTTTAGTGCTTTCTTTTTCTCACAGTTCCCGCAAAGCCGTGGCGAATCGTCCTGACCTTGTCCCGTGTAAGCCTCCACAATTTCCACCAACTGTTTGCAAAACAGGTTGGATGGTAGGCTATTAATGTTGTTGTTAGCACACTTGGTCATCTGGCGACATGTCGGACAACTCAACTCTCCTTCACGCTGCTGTCGTAACCAAGCTTCCAGACAGGTCTTGCAGAAAGTGTGCAGACATTTCAGTATTTTTGGTTCGTTGATTTCACTAAACTGCTCCTGGCAGACAGAACATTCCAAATGATTTTTAACATCATCGAAGAAGCTCTTGCTTTTTGCCATTGCTTCATAAAAGTAAGCGAGTACGCAAAGTTAAACGGAAAAGCGGAAGTTAAATATAAACGTTTTACTGACCATGCGCGTCCGTGGACCTCGCGGTTGACTACAAGTTTGTTTTGAAACGCTGATGTCATGCGTCTGAGATTATGGTAGCCGTAACCGACGTGTTCGGATTACACTTGACAAACACTGGAGACTACAGGTCATGTAGCCGGAAAATTAGTGAGCTTTCGTGATAACCTGCAACCTTTCAGTTCCTTTATCAGTAGTGTCATATCAACTAGTGGTTCCTAATGGAAAGTGCTGCGAGCAGATGGTCTAGTTATAAAGCATCATTGCCCGAAAAAATATTGGAAGGTATTCAGTAGTAATGTCCAACATTGATTGTAGTAAAGAGGAAGGAATGTATTTATTAGCAGATACAGTAAGTCTTCGGTATTTTTTGATTTAGGTTAGAAGTCGAAATATGTAAGCCAAATAAACTAACGCGTACAAGAAGAAGAACAATGACAACAAAGCTGAGCGTGAATAAATGTCTTTTAATGTGTATGAGTGAATTCAACGTCGGGTTTATGTATATGTAAACAATATAGCATTTTATGGTCCTCAGTACATATATAAATGTAAAAGGCATTGGCCACCGAGTGCATTCGTTTAACACACTGGCCACCGAGAACATTTGCTCAGTTCAGTTTGTTTGTCACAGATCAGAGCAAATCGTCTCAACACGTGATTCGTTTTGTAGGTCGTTTTATGTCGCTCTTTTAGTCGCATGATATCAATCAACGATGCTTTGAAACCAACAATGCTTTGAAAGAAAAGACCGAACAACTTCTTTAGTGACAAGGTAACAAAGCAGTACGAATTATACTCACCAAATACAAAATACACGTCAGGCCTATGGAATAGCTTGCGAAGGAAAAGCACATGTTTGAGCCAGCGTTGCAATGGTCAGCTGTGCTGTTGAACCATGAAAGAAAGGCAAAATGTTCCACTAACACACGTCGAGAATCAAACCAGTATCTAAGTTAAATAGGACTGCGGCTCACCACGATCGCAGCAATAAGCGTTTTCTTTTCTGCGGTCAACAGAGTCACGCTACCGCTTTGGTTTTTTACAAACATGTTTTCTAATAATTCATTCTTTTTTTGTCCAGATGAAATGCTGGAAAAATGCGATGTTGTTTATAGGCCGGAGAAGACAGAAATACCTCTCTTGAAAACATTGCGTTATATCGATAGGAACATCCTAGTTTTAGTTCGACTTTTGGGTTATTGTAAGCGAACCAAATAGACCATGCAAGATTAATTTTTTCTTATTTTTCGAAATAAGACAATAACACAACAAAAGTGCACTTACTATTCATTTCTGGAAAACACTAGAAAAAGAAAGAGACTTCCATTCAAGACACGTGTTTCAAAAGTTTTCTTTTTTTTGTATTATTCAAGGTTTATAGAAATAACGATTACAAACGTCGCTATAAACTGGACGCTGGCTTAATAAGGCGAACATAAACTTGTGGTTGTGTGACAACGCTGTCCGAGTGCTACACTCAGTTGCAATATTGAACAAACCAGTCATAGTCAGCGGATACAAGCCCTTTGATAACTGCTAAATTTTCAGACCCAAATTAGGAAACGCCAACGCTTCTACGTTTATTTAGCATTCTCGTCACCATAATGACCCCATCGTGTTACAAGGCACCGTAAGCGGAATAGTACAGCGTACATTCTTGCTACGCTGATCAGAAGGAAATAGTGTGAACCGTGATAATACGCATGTACTTGAGTTTTCATGGCACATATATGGGAGGGGGGGGGGGGGGGGGGGGGGGGGGGGGGTGGGGTAGGCTAAGCACAGGCGTTCGTGAGTAGGATAGGATAGGATAGGATAACTTTATTTAGACACGGTAAACTCATCAGTCACAACTATAAAAACCTAATTATATACAGAATTATTATAAAATATATAATAGCTAAAACTACATTACTCTAAAATTACTCTAATAATCAATAACTATACAACAATAAAATTAAATGCGAAAATTTAAAAACCTGCTTTACATGAGTGCCGTGTGTAAAAATTCTAAATTTTCATGATGAGAAGAAACGCTCGCAGCCAGCCCGGAATGCTCTAAGGGAGTCAGCCTGCCGCAACTCGATTGGTAAGCTATTCCAAAGAACTGCTCCAGAGTAACTGAAGCTATTTTTCATATAATTTGTGCTAGGCTGTGGGATAGCTAGTTTGCCCTCTGTGTCTCTTAAGGAATAATTGGAGACGCTACTACGGTCAACAAATTTGGAACTAAGGTATTCGGGAGTAAGACCATTAAGCGACTTATAAACCATCACAGCCCTATGGATTTTTCGTTGAGAATCTAGTTTTATCCATCCAAGTTTTTCGATAAGGTTATCAGCGTTTGCATCAAAGTTCGAGTAAGTGAGTATACGCGCAGCGCGATTTTGAAGTTTTTGAAGTTTACTGGCTAGGGTTTTGCCACAACATCCCCAGACAGAATTACAGTAATCGAAGTGGGGCTGCACTAAAGACATAAAGATTGATCGGAGAGTCTCGTGTGGAACAAAAGACCTCACTCTCTTCAACGCTCCAATGCCAGACGCGATTTTCTTACATAAATTCTCAATATGAACATTCCAAGTTAGAGTCTGATCAATATGAACATCTAGAGATTTCGTAGAAGTAACGTGAGTTAACGGTGCACCGTTAATCATAAGTGACGGAGAGTCAGGAATGTCAACAAGAAGTCGAATGTTTCTTTTTCTGGCGGATTTGTGCTCCTTCGCAACTGATAAAAAAATGTCTTTGTGTTGTCTCTTCGACATACCATAATGCATCTGAACCATAATGAAGCTCAAGACAAACATTTCACTTTCGGTTGCAGCTTGTGACTCCGATCGTCTTTGGTTAATTACTTGGGCGTGGCGACCAAGTATAAAAATGCAGTTTGGTCGTACACAGATGTGCAGTATTGCGCAACTCTGGGGACTGGCGGGAATATGGGCTTGTTCAAACCTTCACCGCGGTCAAACGTCCGAGGCGTTTTTCGTTTTGTTTAGTGCGATTTCATTTAATATTAAGTGGAAACGTGGGCAAGGATGTATAAAATAATTAGTTTATGTTACTTTCTTTTTATCTTTCTCAAAATAATTAGCTTCTTTTCGTTGAAAAATGATCAAACGTGCCTTAGCAAAATTGTGCGGTTCATAGTTTTCAAACGCTTAGAACCTTTTTAGTAAACTTTCAAACCGATTAGTGAATTGACAGTGTATTGTTAATCTATTAAACTTTTAACAATGAAAATGACAACCTTAACTTTGAAGTACTTTGGTTAACTTTTGCAAATTTCTCTCGTTTGACCGAGGTGGAGTTCAAACCTGTTGTTTGTCGTTGCGAGGCGAACGTGACAAAGTGCGAGATATGGGTAAGGAAATTACTCAAGAAGACACTGCGAAAGTGTTTGACACTCTCGCCATTAATTCTACGATACCTTCGAATTCAGGACGGAAACCCGCTAAAACATACGTAAAACATCAGAAACATTAACGACCACGAATACTGAGACGAATTAATACTCTGCGCCATAGCGCTTGTTTAACAAGAAGTTAACAGTGGACAGCGAAGGAAGAAATATAAGCGTGGAAGGAATCCCAATTAATTTCACTTCTTTCGGATTTTTGCCTTTCATGAATTTTTATTTCGTGAAGTTGAAGGAACAGAACAGCCAACTGAAACTACGGGTGCAAAAATTCACCGCCGCCGGAGAAGATGTAAACAATGCACGTGTCTTGCGAGTTTCGCTGACGCTGGTGAATGTTTCTCGGGCGAAAATAACCTTAAAGCGATCACTTTTTTATTTAATTTTCTTTTCTGTGTTTCGGATACAGAGGAATAAAAACTAGATATATTTTCGTGTGTCTGATTGCGAGATGTTCTATGGAATCTCTGCGTTATGCGTTACTGGAAAGGTTTGCAAATTACTTTTGACATTATGCAAATTGCAACATTTTTACCTCAACTGAAATATTTGTTGGCTTCACACTAGAAGCTAAGTTAGTTTCAAGTAAGCACTTGACTCAAGTGCACTTGAAAATCTCAAGTCGCGCTTTAGAAAACTTGGCTTCACACCTGATGACAAAGCATAATATATATAGTTAGGCTTAGCCTAACAGCGGCGCCCTCTGAAGACCCTCTGAACAAGCTTAACTAAGATGAAACTTAACTAATAGGTGAAAGGTCGGAAGCACAAGAATTAAGATTAATATTGACGACCGGGCTATTTTTCAATTTTAGCAATTCTCAAAAACAGTATTACCCGACCGTCTGCACAGTACATTTAGACCGTACAAAAGTTCACAAAAACAACTTTTTCTCCGTCTAGAATAACTATTACGACTACTGTTAAAAAATACAGTTGTAGCTTGTCAAAAAATGCCTGAGAAACTGATTTGGAAATCAAAATTGCCAAAAATACAAACATATTTGCATACGGCCACGCGAGTGAAGTTAGAACTATAATAAAATTCAAGTCTTGTTCTGTTTACATAAAATCGCTTTTCAACCTATGTAATGAATGAACAAACACATAAAAATTGACAACACAATCTTCTTTGGATAAATTTTATTCAAATCTCCATTAGTTTATGTTGAAAAGCAAAACGGAAAACGCGCATCGAGGCCGAGCCGTGTCTTCGATGAAATTCAAGAAATTAATACAACTGAATTTAAGCTACACGTTTAAAAACAATTCTCCAAAACTAACGAGAACACATTAACAAAAACTCAATCACAGATTGATATCTAGATAAATTTCCATCGAAAAATGTAATTTGTTTTACCTTTAAGTCCCTCCGGCGACTACTGTGCTTGGAAATTCTTTAAATCTCCGCTTTGGTGCTGAAATCCGTAAAACGAACCCATCTCTCGCATTGCTAAAAACGTATATAGTTCCTCGAAGCAAGATTTTATCCCTGAAAGCTCTTCTTTTTCCACTAAAGCGGCTCCTGAGTATCCCTTAATTAGCATCCCTGTCTTAAGTAGCAAACCACGAAAAAATGCAGGAAAATAACGACTTTAATTTAAACCGTTTTCTCCGCTCAGTAAACACAGCAAAACATCAAAGTGTTTTCCCAGCTGACGTGACATTCGGCCGTGTAACCGCGCGAAAAAAAAAGCCTCGCTTTGGTTTCAACATGACGTCGTACGCGCATATTTTGCGACGTCATACGCGCCCGCGAGCTAGTCCTCCGCTAAGATCCCGGATGTTGTGTGGCGTCATACGCGCATGCGCGCTAGCCTTGCGCGACACACATCTCCGACACACATGTTTTTGTTGCAGACAGCGCCCGCGAAACATTCCGCTAGCCATGACCATGAAAAATGAGGGCATAGGTTCTATGAGTATGGGGCTCCGCAGCCGGGCCTTCGGCCCGGCTAGGCTCCGCTATTACTTGAAGCACAAGCTGTCAATCATCTTTCGCGGTAAAATCAGTCATGCATATCACAAATGCGATTGCTCGCCAGTAAAACCACGAGGCCTTTGCAACGGAAAAGAGTTTTTTGTAGTTTCCTATTTATTTTGTCGTTACTTTTAACTCAAAGAGTTTTAACCTTACAAGAAATGCATAGGTTCTTCGTTGTCAACGAGTATGTGGCATCATCACAAAGGAACAAGCGACATCTTCTGTATTTCTCTAGAATGGTTCAACAACGCGGTTTTCGGCAAAGAAGTCGCCGTAGGGCTTGGGCTTGGCCTCGTCCGCAAAATTGGTTTAGAGTGCTTTTAGCTAATCGAGACATGGATCCGCTATGGAAAATGCATTTCCGTGTGACTCGTCCAACGTTCAACTCTTTGTGTGATCTGGTACGCGGAGACCTACAAAAGCAGCACACAAGAATGCGTTCACCTGTAAGCGTCGAAGAAAGAGTTGGCGTAGCGCTGTGCATGGAGGCTAGCAACAGGGGATAGCTTCAAAAGCTGTGGAATGCAATTTGGACTTGGGATGTCTAAACTATCTGTGCTGAAGAAAGATTCAAATAGCTGACGTTTCGAGCGCTAGCCCTTCGTCGGAGCGAATCAAGGAATTGTGGGTAGTGTGTGGTTTTATATAGTAAGCGGTGGAGCTACGCTATTGGTGGAAATTTGGTGACGTGAAAAACAAATGTAGATTAGTTGAATGAAAAGCGTTCGTTGATTCCGTGGGGTTTGAGAGTGCCGATTTGAAAGATGATTTTTTGTTCTAGGTTTTTACGGCTTTCTGTGTTACCCTGGTGTAGGGAAACGCCGCAGATTGTCATGTGTTGTTTAGAATGGTTAGTAAGATTAAAATGGCGCGCGACTGGTTTGGATGCGTCTTTGTCATTTTTTTCAACGTCTCGGAGATGTCTCGGAGATGGGCGACCGTTTTCGTGAACATCTCCGAGACGTTGAAAAAAATGACAAAGACGCATCCAAACCAGTCGCGCGCCATTTTAATCTTACTAACCATTCTAAACAACACATGACAATCTGCGGCGTTTCCCTACACCAGGGTAACACAGAAAGCCGTAAAAACCTAGAACAAAAAATCATCTTTCAAATCGGCACTCTCAAACCCCACGGAATCAACGAACGCTTTTCATTCAACTAATCTACATTTGTTTTTCACGTCACCAAATTTCCACCAATAGCGTAGCTCCACCGCTTACTATATAAAACCACACACTACCCACAATTCCTTGATTCGCTCCGACGAAGGGCTAGCGCTCGAAACGTCAGCTATTTGAATCTTTCTACGGTGGTCAATTTACCTTATCGACTCAGTCGATAAAACTAAATTCTCGTGTTTCATCCCCCCACCGACGCAGCACCACAGTTTCTCTAGAAACTAACCCCATTTATCTGTGCTGAATTCGAACTTTCTCTTCTCCGACTAAAAGACCAATTTATTAAGTTTCCACTAACGAGACAAGAGTTACAGGAACTGATGGATGAATTTGAAGAGGAATACGGAATTCCGCAAATAGTTGGCGCTATAGACGGTTGTGACATCGAAATAAACGCACCCCCAGATAACCACGAGGACTACTTCAATAGAAAGCAGCATTACAGTGTCAATTTACAGGCCATAGTTAACTGCAGTTTAAAATTAATTCATGTTAGCTTCGGGTATCCTGGAAGCATACATGATGCCAGGGTGTTAAGATTAAGTGGCCTCTTTGATTTAGGAGAAAACGAACAAATCTTAACATCACCAAAGAAAATTATCAGTGGTACAGAAATCCCCCCTCTCATTATAGGAGACAGCGCTTATCCACTGTTGAAGTGGCTTGTCAAACCGTATCCTGATAGAGGGCATCTTACACCAGATGAACGTGAATTTAACAAAAAGCTTAGTGCTGCAAGGTCTGTTGTTGAAAGAGTATTTTGCATGCTCTAGGGACGCTGGCGGTTACTATTAAAGAAAGTTGAGCAGCAAACCAGAACACTTCGTAAAACTGTTCTTGCTGCATGTGTTTTACATAACATCTGTGTCGATCACGGTGACTTGTACGATTGCAGCGATAGCGATTCAGATGACAATGATTCTGAAGACGATTGTGAAGGACCATTACGGAAGGGCGGCACTGAAGTAAGAGAAGCACTAAAGAACTTTGTATGGTATAACTTGTAATATAACTTGAATGTGTTGAATTTAGTAGCAAGTTATTCCGTACAAAAGTCGAAATTGCTTGTCTTTCTTCGTAGGGAAACGAAAACATAAAAACAAATGTTCTTTTTTTTTATTTTCAAACCCACGGCCGGGTTACCGTGTCTTTTACAACTATTGTAATTAAAACGACTGTTAAAACACGGGTCAAAACTGTAACAAGCAGGAAATGTGTAGACTTTAATCCATTTAAAATTCAGCTTATCAAACGTAAACAAATGGAACAACCAATAACGGAAAATTGCGTCCGTTATCAGCATAATTTTAGAATGAATTTAGAAAACGGCAGCAAGTTCTCAGAAAAAAAGTGAACAGTGCATGAACAGACGTTTACTGGCTCTATTCTTTCATTAAATCCTTCATTAAATCTTTAAATCCGGATAAAAGAGACGCTGTTTGTTCCATTTGCATCTTCTGATTCTCTTGGAACATTTTCATTGACTTTTCGAACCTTTCATTTTCTTGTTGAAGACCTTTCTCCCACATTTCTTTGAATGCACTCCAGTCATCTGTACCATTAGCCTCATCACTTTTTCCTCGTTTCTTCTTCCGTGATTCCTTACCACGCACTTCGTTGAAGCCACGTTTCACGCCAGCACTTGTTGAAGGTCTGTCCTCGTTTTCCAAGCTGGCGGCACTTGCGGCACTTGCGGCACTTGCGGCACTTGCGGCACTTGCGGCACTTTCTTTCCTTTCCTTTGCCTCGGAAGAAATGAGTTGTGGAGTACTGTCGGCATCGGATGCACTTGGTATGAAAGAAGAACTTTCAATTTGCATCTTGGCGGGATCTACGCTGTCACGGTAGCCCATAGTTTGGTCAAAAATACTGTAATAAGGAAAGCTCTCCCGTTGATTTTATTCAGGCCCTCTTCGCCAGTTTTACTTGCTTTGAGCTTTAGCTGCTTGAATTCGTATTCCACATTTTGCTGTCTCTTCTTGACTTGTGGCAAAGTACGCTCACTTCCATCACAGCTGCTCTTGAAGTCCTCGTAAATCTCATTCCAAATCGCTGTACGCACTTTGTTGGAGGCTCCTTTCAGTCTTTCGAAACGAGGAGCCCACGCATAAAGAATTTGTTTCGTCTCCTGTACGGACCAGTCTGCAACTTTTGGTTTTTGTTTTTGTTTTTCCTTTCCTTTTCCTTTGGATGATTCCTGAGCTGTGTTGTTTGTAACAGTCGGTGCAGCAAACTGTACTTCTTGACGGAGTTGTTGTGGTGCAAAGAAATGACCAGGTTGAAACAGTGTCTGGTTTTGCAGAACCGCATTTGGTGTCGGATGAAATGAAAAGCGATGGTTTAGGCTGTCTCTGAAAATGAAATTCAAATAAGATTATTAGTTTAACCATTTGTATCGACTTTTCTTTCCTTTTTATGTATACTTACATAAAAGAATGTTCCATAGAGTCCTCCAAACTCCAGCCATTCATTTTGAATTTTTCGATCGATCTCAGTTGGCAAGTTGTTTATCTCGCTCAGAATCGTGGCACCGCTGCACATCGCTTTCAGTTAGCTTCCATTTCCTATTGGTCAAGTCTGTTCTCAAGTGTGGTGTAGATCATACTTGGCGGCGAACTTCGGCTTCTTTGAACTACGAACGTTTCCATGGTCACTAAGTTAAGTTCAAGCAGGGCGCTAAAAAGAATGGGTGGTGCAACGCGCCCACAGCGCTTGGGCGATGTGTGATGCGGAGAGAGACTAGGGCCGAGCGCCCTCGAGAGAGCCGGAGTAAAAAAAAATGGCGGCAAATGGAGATCGATGGCTGATGAAGAAAAGGGATCGCTGCAAGAAAACGGTACATGATATCCACTTAATGTTTTCGACATGGAGATTTCAATGTATTTTTGAAGCTGTAGGCGATAAAGAATGGGTTTCATACTGTAACATTTATAACGAATTATTTGAAATAAAACGAGCTTGTTAGAAATGCGTTACGCAAAATGTTTGCACGCAAAAACTAAAACATTAATTCCCTGCGAACTATGACAGTAAATGGGTAAAGGTTAAGAGTATAGATAGAGGACCTTTTGCTCTTTCATTCGTGTAAATTTCGTTTTGAACTTTTTTGAACTTTTTTAGTTACATGCTATAGAATTAAGGTGGTTGTTCTGTTCTTGTTTTAGATGACTGGGCTAGCTGTGGAAGCATATTTTTGTTTATAAAAACTTCATGTGTCCTATTCAGGCACTACTAAAGCATTGAATGATAGGTTTGATCAAATGAAGGCCCCAAAACACTAAAAACGTTGTATTGATAAAGTGTAAATTGTTGAAACATGCAGTGATTATAGTCATTGATAGCAGTGTAAATTAAAGTGGTTGGGTCTCTGATCCTGATGGCATGTACTGTACTGCATTATAAAATCTGAGGTAATTTTAAAAGCGGATTTTCTGCTTCCAGTCACACAGTTATTTAGCCATTTTTTAAAGACCTGTGAAATAATAAATATCAGTGTGCTGTGATACTGAGCGGTAGGACATTAATAAATTCCCAACATACTCTTTATGACAGACAACACTTACAAATGATAAAATTCAGCAATGGATAAACCATTATCTGCATAGGATATGTTTGTGGATTTAAACATAAACACAATGTACAGAACATAAGAAGAAAAACAAAGAGGCCATATTGTATTGTGTCAGACTAACATACATGCACTTTGTTATAGCAACATCTATAGGGACAGGGACATCTCTTTATGGTCCTTTATATCTGATGTGGATATTTTGTGATAAGATGAGACGTTCTTACCCTGTCAACCCTTTTAACTATTTAACAATGCCAGGGCCATAGCCAGTATGAGGCAAACCAAGGCACTTGCCTCGGTCATGATCCCAGTGTTTTGTTTAAACGTGGTCATCATAAAGACCCTAAATAGCTAGACGGGGAATTTAACCATGGATATTGCCTCAGTCTTTATTTTTTTTCTGGCTACGGCCCTGAATGCTACCTCCTGAAGGAAGGGTGGTGGCTGTACTTCAGAGTTTAAAAGTGAGACAGATGAAGTTGCAAGCAAAGCCATACACTGTATAAAATTTTATAATAATAAAAAAGGATCAAAACAAAACCCCTAAAATCTCATGCCTTTTCAGTATAATGTCCAATGTTGCAAATGGCATATATCAAAAACTAATTTTAATCAATATAACCCCTCTCCCCTAAAAAAATAGAACTGATATAGGAATTTCAAACACAAAAAGTTATTTTTGCATCTCCCAGTCACTTTATATCTATCTGATTTATTCCCCCTTAAACCCTCACTCCCCCCCCCTCCCTCCCCTGGGTCCCATAAGAATCGCTTAAGTTTGTTTTTTTATTTACTCCATTTTTTTATTATGCTTAATAAGTTTATTTACAGTGAGATGTCTACATATTGAAAGGTACTGAATTAAGTTGTAAAGAGAGTACCATTTACTTAATACTTTTGAAATAATGTTTTTAAGTTGATATTATTTTAGTCTCGATCTCTTCCTTTTATTTGAATGACCAGCCAAAATAATCGGGAAACTGAAGGAAAGATCAGTTTGCTTTGGGACTATCACAAGGAAATGTCACGTATCGCTTTATACAACACTGATATTTAATTAATTAAGATGTACCACACTTAATGAATGCCCTGTCAAATGGAAACTAAAGGGTAATGTTTGCTCCAGGACAATGGGAATACAGTATCACAAAAGGAAACATATAGCTTGTATATATGACACTGACATTTATTTATCAATCTATTTTTAATATATCAACAGTTATTTTTGTTGAAGATATGTTCCACATAACTAAAACAAGTGTCAGGAACCTCTGTATTCATTCCTTAATAAAGGTAATCAAATTGGGTCTAGCAGCTTATTAACAAAAGTATCAGCTCTATCATTTTAATGTAGTTGATTAAAATTAACTATAATATCTTGCTTCACCTGGTTAATAGAAGAAATTTTTTAGACTAGAAAAATTAATTCCCTTATTTTTGAACCATTGAAGCAATCAGCAAGACAGATTTGACAAAACGAAGGCACCGAAACAGGCAAAATTATTTATTGATGAAGTATTACTTATAAATGATTAAAAGCAGTGGCCCAATAACCCCTCAAAACAACTACCTTTAGTTTATAGCTTGTAACTCAAAAAGTTCAAAAAAGTTCAAGATGACATTTACCCGGCAAATGAAAGAGTGATAGATCCTCTATGATCGGCGAATGCAGCCGTCTGCTGCCATAGTTCGTTATAAATTTTACAGTATATAGCCCGTTCATTATCGCCTACAGCTTAAAAAATACCGTACATTGAAATGTTCATTTAGGGGTGGAAATCTGGTACCGTTTTCTTAACACTGCTATCAATAACTATATATATTAAATCACTGCATGTTTCAACAATTTACACTTTATCAATGAAACGCTTTTAGTGTTTTGGGGCCTTCATTTGATCAAACCTATCATTCAATGCTTTAGCAGTGCTTGAATAGGACACATGAAGTTTTTTTAAACAAAAATATGCTTCCACAGCTAGTCAGTCTCAATATTAATCGCATCACAGAACAACCACCTTAATTCTATAGCATGTAACTAAAAAAGTTCAAAAAAGTTCAAAACGAAATTTACACGGATGAAAGAGTAAAAGGTCCCCTATCTATACTCTTAACGTTTAGCCGTTTATTGTCATAGTTCACAGGGAATTAATGTTTTAGTTTTTGAGTGCAAACATTTTGCGTAACGCATTTCTAACAAGCTCGTTTTATTTCAAATAATTCGCGATAAATGTTACAGTATAAAACCCGTTCTTTCTCGCCTACAACTTTAAAAATACATTGGAATCTTCATTTCGAAAACATTAAGTGGATATCATGTACCGTTTTCTTGCAGCGATCCCTTTTCTTCATCAGCTATCGATCTCCATTTGCCGCCATTTTTTTAACTCCGGCTCTCTCGAGGGCGCTCTGCCCAGTCTCTCTCCGCATCACACATCGCCCAAGCGCTGTGGGCGCGTTGCACCGCCCATTCTTTTTAGCGCCCTGGTTCAAGTAAGTACATTTTACCCCTTCACACTCAAAGTAGGTTCCAAGTGCACTTAGATTATACTTACAAGCTCTAGTGTGAAGTCAACAAATATATTTCAAAGGGCTAAATTTGTTTCTCTCCTCCTAAATTATCACTTCTGTCGTTAACTTTGATTAAATTTATAAGTTTCATTCAAAATTTATTATGATAATGACGGGAATAGTTCCAGCAAAACGAAAAGTTGTTTTGACCCCGGATCCGGACCACGCAATAAACTGAAAGATTCCTGGCTTCAAAAGGGCAACTTTTACATCTGCATTCACTTCAAAAGTGTCGGAAACACAGACCAGCTAGTAACAAGATTTAGCTAAAACCAATAACAACCATCGGGAAACTGATATACGGCCTTTTTTTTCAACGGTAAGTACAAAGTAGGCATCGATTTGTATTTTTCAGTACTCTGGTACTCTAGTCTTTTGACACAGTGGACACGCTTATTTTATAATTTGCGTGCGATCTCGCACGGCAGGTATTTTTTGCAGGGTGCAGGGTGCAGGTTAAAAATATAATTATAAATTAAATAACCGCCGACACTTGAGAAACGGAGGAGGTCGTAGACCCGCCGTGACTATTACATGACGTTGTTTACCACCTAATCGTAACAGTAATCGTAATGGCTGCCAGGAGTATGATGAAACACATTCAAATCTTTCTAGAGTACTCAGTAGAATAGCAAGGTATGACAAACATTATCGACGGAATATAGTCGTCCGCCGAAAAAGAGGCATTTTGAAAGCGCTGCTCTGATGTTTTCATTTGGATCGATCTACAGAATTCAAATGGCTTCTTGGTAACTTTTGGATATATCAACAACGAAATGAAATACAACAATACCTCGTTCTTTTTATCCATTGTTACGTTAATTTTTTCTTTTGTGTTGAATCGTTTTATGGAATATTCATAGACTGCTAAGCCATTGTTACGTTGTTACGTTAAAATAAAATACTTTCCTAATTACCGTATTTGTTCAAAGCCGAATGGAAAGATAATGATAACACGAGTCGGACGACCCGGTTTTGAATCCTGTCTGTTCGATTTGTTTTTTCATTTTCTTTTTTTTTTCAAACTGGACATCATGAAGGTGATGTACTGTTTTTTTCTTTGCGTTCTTCAATTCGTCAAAAGTTCAATTTTCAAAAAATATTGAAACGCAATATTGCGTTTAATTATACGCGTTAGTTCGCGGAACAAGGTTCAAATGACATGGTGGTATTTATTTGCAAATTCTATACACTTTCGGTTTCCAGCATTTAGATGAGCATGGGAATTTGCTTTTAATCTGTTAAGGCTGGTTTTCACTAGCACATAAGCACAAGCATAAGCATAAGCATAATCGGCCGAAAATTAAAGCAAGTGAGAACGCCAGAACATAAGCATAAAGACATACGCAAGCGCAGTATGAACGAAATTCTCGATACCAGCTTTCCTCGGCTGTGAGATCCGAATCAAAGATGGCGGATGATTTGGTTGACTGCCTTGTGCTTATGCTTGTGCTTATTTCATCCCCGTTCTCACTTGACATAAATGTGAC